>VSMD01085939.1:0-13095 GCA_008750895.1 Mirza zaza
AATTAATTGGCCAACTAATATATATATATAGAAAAAATTAGCCGGGCATGGTGGCACATGCCTGTAGTCCCAGCTACTTGGGAGGCTGAGGCAGCAGGATTGCTTGAGCCCAGGAGTTTGAGGTTGCTGTGAGCTAGGCTGACGCCACGGCACTCACTCTAGCCTGGGCAACAAAGCGAGACTCTGTCTCAAAAAAAAAAAAAAAGAAAAGAAAAATCCTTTGAGAAAACAGCTTCCACGGTTTCCATTGCAGATTCGCTAATATGGTACGTTGAGTAACTTTCAACAGAATGATCTTCTGATCATTGGCTTTTGAGGGATTTATTTAATAGACAAATATTTATTGAGAGCATGCTATGTGCCGGGCATTGTTTCAGCCGCGGGGGATGCCCTCTCAGGAAAGGGAATCTCTGCGCGCTCTCCCCAACGCGCTCACATTCAAGAGATATTTAATGTTGCCAATCTGAGCTGCTTACGTGAGTGGTCTATCATTTGTAAGCACTCATCACACTGGAAACCTTAATTTAGCAGTGTCTGGTCAACAATACAACATGTTTTACAAAGGCTTGTGAGAAATATTAGTTATTTCCATTTTGTCATCCAAGAAAGATGAAGTTCAAAAATGTTTGGGCCTAATCCAACAAGTGAAATGTTAAGACTATTCAGCAACTGGTTCTCCGAATGGTGCTGGACAGCAATTCCAAACTGACCTTTAAGGTAGAAAGGCATAATTGCTTTTCTTGGAATGAACCGAGTCCTGGAAGAGCATGAATAAAAGAAGGTGGAAACACATGCAGCCGTCTTTAGCATCTGTGAAGTTGGCCCAGCCCCCCCCCCCCCCCAATGCCTCAGAGGTTTTCTGCTCCTTACACAGTAGTTCCCCCAGGGCAGTGTTGGGAACACACCTCTGCATACCTGACTTCTAGACCCGGTATTGGGGCACGCTGGGAAGTCAGAGCTGCTCTGAGGCTTCAGTGTAGTTTTTCCAGGGGAAAATCATGCACTATGACTACATCCACTGGCATGAAAGGCCTCAACCCAGACGAATTAAATTAGAATTTCTAGAGATGGGCTTCTCCAACAGTGTTTTTTAAAAAATACTCCTAATGTACAGCCAGGATTTCCAACCACAGGCTATAACATTAAGAGTCAAATAGATCAGTACTTCTTTTCAAACTTTAATAATCTTACATATCATGGGGGAATATTGTTAAAATGCAGATTCCATTTCACAAGGTCTAGGATGGAGAATGAGATTCTGCATCTTCTTTCGTTTTAGACAGGATCTCACTCTACTGTCCAGGCTAGAATACGTGGTGTTATCACAGCTCACTGCAACCTCAAACTCCTAGGCTCAAGCAATCCTCTTGCCTCAGCCTCCCAAGTAGCTGAGACTGCAGACACATGACACCACACCCAGCTAAGAGATTCTGCATTTCTATTAATAATAAGTACCCAGATAATGCCAATGCTGCTCTTCGTACAACTCTTTGAGAAACAAGTGACTAAATGGCAAATTTCTTGAGATAAGGCTCCATCTAAGTAGTAGTAACTCCAGCACCTGTCAACTTTATAAGTTGCTTAAGATGTGTGTGTTCATTTGAATTGCTATTAGTATTTCTTGAGGGTGGAGGGAGATTTTGTCATGTATTGCTATAGTAACAAATTATCCCAAACTGCAGATTAGGAATCTAGGAACCGGTTTCCTCAAGGCCTCACGTGACTGCAGTCAAGTCATTGACTGGTATTACCTTCATCTGAAGGCTTGACTGGGGCTGGTTAAATCCACTTCCAAGATGGCTCACTCACATGGATATTCTTGGAGGCCTTGATTCCTTGTCATGAGCAACTTTCCACAGGGTTGCTTGAATGTAATCATGACCTATCAGCTGACTTCCTCCAGAGCAAGCATCCAGGAAAGAACAAGGTGGAAGCCACAACATCATTTATGATATACCCTTGGAAATCATTTATTGTCATTCCCACAATATCCTGTAGGTTACACAAGTCAGCCCTGTTCAGTGTGGGAAAACACTGCACAAGGGTGTGACTACCAGGAGGCAGAGATCACTGGGATCATCTTGCAGGCTAGTACCACAGGCTTCAAATCTTTCAATATTTAGGACACTGGCATATATACATTTTCTCACTCAAAGATCCTATGTAAAAGATTTAAGCCTTCTTAAGAAGTAGATATAATTATATAATATTATATTTTAACATTATTCCCTAACATTATGTCCCTAAGTTAAACAAAGGTTACTGCCTTTCAATAGGGTTGAGGAAGAAGGGAATGTATTTCCAAAGTTGTTACTTAGTTAAAAAGAATATTTTTGAGGCCAGGTATGGTGGCTCACACCTGTAAGCCACACCTGCTAGCACTTTGGGAGGCACAAAGTGGAAGGATCACTCGAGGCCAAGAGTCCAAGACTAGCATGAGCAACATAGTGAAACCCTGTTTCTATGAAAAATGGAAAAATTAGCTTGGTGTGGTGGTACATGCCTGTAGTCCTGTAGTACTCAGGAGGCTGAGGCAGAAGAATTGCTTGAGTGCAGGAGTTTGAGGTTGCAGTGAGGAATGATGATACCACTTCACTCCACCTGGGCAACAGAGAGAACTTGTCTCCAAAAAACAAACAAAAAAAGGGATATTGGCCAGGCATGGTGGTTCACGCCTGTAATCCTAGCACTCTAGGAGGCCGAGACGGGCAGATTGCTCGAGGTCAGGAGTTCGAAACCAGCCTGAGCAAGAGTAAGACCCGTCTCTACTATAAATAGAAAGAAATTAATTGACCAACTAATATATAGAAAAAATTAGCCAGGCATGGTGGTTTATGCCTGTAGTCACAGCTACTCAGCAGGCTGAGGCACCAGGATTGCTTGAGCCCAGGAGTTTGAGGTTGCTATGAGCTAGGCTGACGCCATGGCATTCACTGTAGCCTGGGCAATAAAGTGAGACTCTGTCTCAAAAAAAAAAAAAAAAAAGAAAAGAAAATTTATAGAATGAAAAAAGATTCCCACCTTTTATGCAATTGCAGAATTTTCAGTGTAAGAAATTTTAACTGGCATTTCCTTTGTTGAGATGCCCTTCTTTTCCTAACCAAGAAACACATCTGATTGCTGATCATTCATCCTCCCAGAAATGATCTAATTCTTGGTAGTAATTGCAAGGTCTACCAACTCCATCTTCCAGGTCCTTAAGGGGCTTCATTAGGAGGAGCTGGCCACAGATGCCTCCTAACTATCTGGAAGGTTGCCTCGACCTTAGCTGGCCCTTCGTTGTGAATTCTCTATACCCTTTCCCAACTTCCCTTAAATTAACACTTGTTTGAACAAAAATTTTGTGCAGAGTACTTTTAAAATGGCTTTTTTTTTGTTTTTTGCTAAAGACAATTCCAGAATTTCAATCCACCAGGAGTTAAAGATCAGCCTTAGCAAAAGAGAGATCCCATCTCTACAAAAAATAGAAAAATTAGCTGGGCATAGTGGCCTGCACCTATAGTCCCAGTTACTCAGGAGGCTGAGGCAGGAGAATTGCTTGAGCCCAGGAGTTTGAGGTTGCAATGAAGCTATCGCCACTGCACTTTACACTCTAACTGGGGAGACATAGGGACACCGTCTGTCTCAAAAAAAAAAAAAAAGAATTTCAATACAAAAACTCTTCTCCCTTTTTTTTTTGTTTGTTTTTTGAGACAGAGTCTCACTTTGTTGCCCAGGCTAGGGCGAGTGCTGTGGCATCAGCCTAGCTCACAGCAACCTCAAACTCCTGGGCTCAAGCAATCCTGCTGCCTCTGCCTCCCAAGTAGCTGGGACTACAGGCATGCACCACCATGCCCAGCTAATTTTTTCTATATATATTAGTTTGCCAATTAATTTGTTTCTATTTATAGTAGAGATGGGGTCTTGCTCTTGCTCAGGCTGGTTTTGAACTCCTGACCTCAAGCTATCCACCCGCCTTGGCCACCCAGAGTACTAGGATAACAGGCATGAGCCACTGCGCCTGGCCTCTTCTCCCTTTTTTGTGTAATTAGAACTGATCTCTTTCTGTTCTTGATATATAATAATTTTATTCTTTTTATTTATTTATTTATTTATTGAGACAGAGTCTTGCTCTGTCCGCTGTGGGGTCAGCCTAGCTCACAGCAACCTCAAACTCCAGGGCTTAAGAGATCCTCCTGCCTCAGTCTCCTGAGTAGCTGGGACTATAGGTACACACCATCACGCCCAGCTAATTTTTTCTATTTTTAATCGGGGTCTCGCTCTTGCTCACACTGGTCTCCAACTCCTGACCTCAAGCGATCCTCTCATCTCAGCCTCCCACAGCGCTAGGATTACAGGCATGAGCCACTGTGCTCTGCCAATAATTTTAAATCATGGAATATTTACTGGATGTGAAATTTTTGTTGGCAATATGCAAGAGGAGGGATCTTATAAAAACCATTTGGGGCAGAAAAACTCAACCAGGCAGGAAGGAAAAGTGTTCTCTTTGTTCTCTACACTTCTCTTTGGATTGCACAGGTTAGCAATACAAAGTTAGAGATGCCTTTAACCAAGTGGTAACTCCTTCCTCTGTTTACCTCCCCAGCTGCCCTGATTCCACCTTGACTAACAAATACAATGCAAATTTTTGTTTAGTATAATTTGTTTAAATGAGACTTCATTAAATATTTTGGTAAGGGTCTTTACCTAAGAATATTCGCTGTTTTTGCTCATGCTACTTTATTTCTGAAATGCCTTGGCTAGTCTTCACTTTTGACCAGAAACTTCTGCTTTTAAAGGCAGTTTTCCAGCTACTCCATTACTTATTATATAAAGGATGCCTGCGAACCTTTTAGCCTGCGCTATGCTGAGACTTTCTGCTGTCTCATGTTTTCACTCCCGTTCACTGTGTGCCAAGCATTTCTCCCAGATATAAAAATGATGAAACAACTATTTTCATTGAAAGCACCTGGTGACTAAAGACTTGAATTTTTGAAACTAAGCATGATTTTTATTCCATAATCTTTAATGATCATAAATTCTAGTGCTTTCTGTTAATCTTTAAAAAAAAATTTTTTTTTAACCTACCTCTGCTTTCTGTTAATCTTTAATGGGTAAGTGTAGTTCAGAAAGAGAGTCTCCAACTCTAGCCCATTATCTGTACCCAGACTGGAAAAAAGGCTCAAATTGTTTTCTCATTAGTTGTTTCACCTGAGAGCTTTCCTGTCTTTTCCACCCCTGATTCTTATAGCATTTTACATATATATAAATGGCTTCTTCACAAATATATGAGAGAAGAATTAAAACTGCTTTCTCAGGTTCAGAAAATTAAAATTTAGTTCTTTCAAAAAAAATTTTCTTTTTTTTTTTGAGACAGAGTTTCACTTTATTGCCCAGGCTAGAGTGAGTGCCATGGCGTCAGCCTAGCTCACAGCAACCTCAAACTCCTGGGCTCAAGCAATCCTGCTGCCTCAGCCTCCCAAGTAGCTGGGACTACAGGCATGTGCCACCATGCCCGGCTAATTTTTTCTATATATATTTTAGTTGGCCAATTAATTTGTTTCTATTTATAGTAGAGATGGGGTCTCGCTCTTGCTCAGGCTGGTCTCGAACTCCTGAGCTCAAACGATCCGCCCACCTCGGCCTCCCAGAGAGCTAGGATTACAGGCTTGAGCCACCGCACCCGGCCTCTTTCAAAAATTTTAAGTTTAATTTTTTAATGGAAATATCAGGAGAATTGAAGAAATTGAAATATGTATGTTTTAAATATATATGGCACACAAATACTTTTTTCCCATGAGAAAATTGTGATTCTTTCTATGATACATTTAACTTCTACAAAGTGTCTAGGACAAAGACTCCCACATGTCATGTAAATTCCATATATTCAGAATTATATTGTTATTTTGTCATTGGCTAGTTCAGCCATAATAACTGTTAAAATGAAAATCACAAAAATATGAAAATCATATAGCAACTTTTTTCTTAAGGAATTTGAATTTTTTCCTCTTAAATCTTCCTGAGAAGAAAATCTGGGCAGCTAGTAGTAAATCTACTTTCTGGATGAGGGAATCCAGGCAGAGCCCAGTGACTTTCCACAATTATTTTAATAATATCAAAAGTGAAAAATGGAAAAGTACTACAGTACTTTCATTATTTTCTGTAGAATCAAATTCCCCAAACCCATTATAAAATTTATTCTTAAAGCTAGACTTTTTGCTTCATTTAAAATTCAAAGAAATTATTTATTTTAAAAATCATTATGGTTTTAGTGATTTCCTCCTCAATAACACTTTCAGTGTTCATATGAATACTGAATGTGACAAAGTATGTTCATGTCATTCTATATGCTAGACTAAAATAATGATGGTTAGGAGTACTTAAAGGATAATAAATATTTTATAATGATTAATAAATAGTTATGACCTAGTTAAAGAAACAGATTATAGACAAGGAAATAAGAAGGAAAGATTAAACAGCAGAGATAGAAATTGCCTCCAGGGTATGCTAACTCTAGAAAATGTTCATTTCAAGCTTTCAAAAGTCATTAATCACAAAGAGGTCTGTCTCTTCAGGAATTTATAGTTTAAAATTAATGATTTTTATATTTGCAGTAGATTTATAATGCAAATTAGCCAGTTATTTTAGGACAAATGTTCTGTACCCCATCCATACATGTGAAATATCCAAATGTTAAAATAATATATATTTTTTATTTATGGGACTTATGATAGTATTCAAACTCCTGACCTCGAGCAATCCGCCCACCTTGCCTCCCAGAGTGCTAGGATTACAGGCGTGAGCCACCGCGCCCGGCAATGATACTATTCAGACTTTGGTCAGTACCCTTTAGTAAATCTGTACTTATTTGGCTATGTATTTAGGTTAAAAAAAGAAAAAATCTTTTTCATTGGAACATCCCAGAGGATGACAGATAGGATGACAAGGATGCCCTTGTCATCCTATCTGAAATAACTAATATTGATCATGGTTTACTGTTCACATGTAAGATTTGACACAAATACTATATCTGAGATTAAACATTTAAGGTAAAGAGATACATGCATGTGATTACCTGATTGTATTTATTTTAATGTAACTGATATGTTCATCTTTAATAGTTTGGTAACAAGATAAAGTTATATCTCTTTTCAGTATTAAAATTAATTATAATTAATTATTATGTGTGATTGTTACTATATTTTTCTCCCTAGGATTTCTCCCTCTAGTTATAAGGCCATGAACTCCTGGGGTCTTGGTTCAAAAGCTTAGTCCAGTATCCTTATGAAGAGAATTCTGTAAAACAAATCAGCCCTCCAGGGGCCTCTGTCTCAGCTGCTACTGCTGTGTCAGTGCCCTGCACTGTCTGACACCCTCTGATGACCAACACAGGGCTGGGACTCTAGGCTCAGCAACAGTTTCAGAAGGAATAGAGAAGAAGGAAGGGTTTCCCCTGATCCCTGCCAAAACAAATAAAAAAATAAAGTCATGGTGCCAACTTGCTACATCTGTTCCAAGGTGACCTATCTTCTTTACCACTTAGATGCAGAATATTAAAGTTCTCGCCTTTATTTAGGTTATTATATCACCATCTTATATATTTACAAATATGCAGCAAAGGGGGTATGTTGAAGTAATTACAGAAAATTCTCTTTTAAATTCTTCCTTGTTAAAAAGGACTATCTTAATCACTTCAGCCTTCTCAGATTCCTTTAATAGCCCTGGCACAGCCAGAATATGTAAATGATAGGTTTTGTAGCAGTATAGAAATATCACAAACCACTATTAATAGGCCCATTGTTTTTCTTGGGCTGGTTCTGAAATTACCTGCCTCATTTCATGTAATTTACCAGCTTGGTCACATAATTCTGTGGGAAATTCTCCAAGTAACTTAGGATGATAAGGGAAAGCTAGCAGAGAAATGCAATATGGCGGCAATGGTATGTCTCTACACACAACTGCTTTATATTTTAATTAATCCTAATTCAAACAGTGTCTAAGCTTTTGATGTTGGGCCTATTGTTTGGGTGGATAAAATCAGTCTCCTTTTCTTTATTACTGGTATAGTCAAACACTTTCCCTAATGCAAATGTTTTACCCCAATGTAGGGTTTTTTTTTTGAGACAGAATCTCACTTTGTTGCCCAGGCTGGAATGAGTGCCGTGGCGTCAGCCTAGCTCACAGCAACTTCCAACTCCTGGGCTCAAGCAATCCTGCTGCTGGGACCACAGGCATGTGCCACCATGCCCAGCTAATTTTTTCTATACATATTAGTTGGCGTGAGCCATCGCATCGGCCCCAATGTAGGTTTTGTTAGGGGTGAAATAAAGTTGTTGGAAGTCCTTCAATAAGAAACTGTGATCTTTCAGTCTGTGCGCCAATGTCAAGATTTCAGAGATGATATATAAACAAATTTATCCACATTCCATATCAGATAAATCTATTATAAATTATAAATCTATTATAATAGTTGAAGAAAGGGCCGGGCGCTGTGGCTCACGTCTGTAATCGTAGCACTCTGGAAGGCTGAGGAGGGCGGATTACTCGAGGTCAGGAGTTCAAAACCAGCCTGAGCAAGAGCGAGATCCCGTCTCTACTATAAATACAAAGAAATTAATTGGCCAACTAATATATATAGAAAAAATTAGCCGGGCATGGTGGCACATACCTGTAGTCCCAGCTTACTTGGGAGGCTGAGGCAGCAGGATTGCTTGAGCCCAGGAGTTTGAGGTTGCTGTGAGCTAGGCTGATGCCATGGCACTCACTCTAGCCTGGACAATAAAGCAAGACTCTGTCTCAAAAAAAAAAAAAAAAAAAAAGTTGAAGAAAGGCTTAAAGAATTACCATTAAGGTAGTTGCTGATACATATATTTTTAACAATCTCACACTGAAAGAAAAGAAGCAAGTTCAGCACAAACATTTTTTGCTGAATCATTTGAGAATAAATTGCCAACAACAGGATGTCTCATCATCCCTAAATAATTTATTGCATATTTTCTACAAATAAGAACATTCTCTTGCACCATGATACAACTATCAAAGTCAGGAAATGAATATTGACAAACTACTACCAGCTTCAGAATTCATTTAAATTTTGCCTCATGTCCCAACAATGTCCTTTTCAGCAGAAGAATCCAGGCCAGAACCACCCTTTGTGCTTAGTTGTCATGTCTCTTTAGTCTTCTTTAGCCTAGAACATTTCTTCAGTCTTTCCCAACCTTTCATGACCTTAACACTTTTGAAGATTACAGGCCAGTTATTTTGCAGAATCCCTCGATTTGGGGGTTTGATTTGTCCTCAGATTTAGATTTAAGTTATGCATCTTTAGCAGGAATGTCGAAGAAGTGACGCTGTGCTCTGCTTTTCTATCATATCGCGTCACGTGGGGCTCCATTTCAACTTGTGTCATCACTGATGTTCCCTTTGATGACTTGATTTAAGTGGTACCTACCAGACTGCTTCACTGTAAAGTTATTCTTTTTCCCTTTGTAATTAATACCTATTTTTTAGGACGGCACTTTGAAACTTATATAAATATCTTGTTCTTCAAACTTTCAATTTATTTATTTATTTTATCAGTTTGGACTCACAGTATCCTTTTTATGTAATTACTATCATTATTTATTTTAATACTCAAATTATCCCCAATTTGGCCAGTGCATTCAAGCTGACTTCTACAGGCTTTTTTGTTGTCCCTGTCATTTTTTAGCACTTCCTTATTTTTGGTTATATGTTCTGGATTCATGTTGTATTTTTTTCTGCCCTAGCCCTGAAATCTATTATTTCTCCTCCTTTTAGTGGAGAATGATATTTAGGAGCCAAGATTTGGGTAACAGGCATACTCATTGCTATTGGGTTATAGCTGCTCCTGGGCTTCCCAGCGGACAGAGCGAGGGAATATCTGTGTGTGTATTCACACACACATACATGTTGTCAACAGAAAAAAGCCAAACTCTGTAAACTAATTTTAAAGAGATTTATTCTGAGCCAAATTTGAGGACCATGACCGGGAGCCACTCCCAAGTGGCCTTGAACAAGTGGACTCCATGTGGCTGGGTTACAGTTTGGTTTCATGTATTTCAGGGAGACAGGGGTAACAGGTAAAGTCATAAATCAATATGTGGGAGGCATACATTGGTTTGGCCCAAAAAGGTGGGACATCTTGAAGGAGGGGGGAGCTTACAGGTTACAGGTGGGTTTAAAGATTCTTTGGCTTGTAATTGGATAAAGACATGAAGCTTTGTCTGTCTAAAGGCTTGGAATGTTTTAACATAAGGAGCTGTTTACTAGAGACAAGCCACCGGAGGTAGATTTGTTATGTAAATTGAGGACCTGTAGGTTTGTCTTCCGTACCCTTAGGCCTGTTAATGGGTTACAAAGGATGTTTCCTAGAAGTGGGGGGAGCATAAGGCATGTCTGACCTCCCTTCTCCTGGCCGACACTATAATTTTAGGATATTCCTTTGGCCACGAGAGGGTCCATTCGGTCAGCCGGTGGGGGGTGAGCCTTAAAATTGTATTGTATTTTACAATCTTGAAAGCCATCATTTCATACCCAGCCCCCTCCCTCACAGAGATGTCCTCCTCACTCCACTCAGAACTCATCACCCTGCATTGGGCCACCTCCTGGCATGGATGTTCTCATTTCCCTTGGACTTGGCTACCCAACACTAGACAGCCCTCCTATGCATTGCTGCTCACCCTGCTTGGGCATGAGACCCCACCCCGGCCAGCCCTCCTATGTGTTGCCCTTCTCAGCCCAGGCAACTCCAACATACCGAGCCAGGCTGCTGCTGCTTCCTGCCTACCTGAATGCTTCCTTGTCCAGTTCAGGGGCTGATACCTTACTCTAGTCCACCACGGCTAGCTCCTGCCCCCACCGGAGTAGATGCCTACTGTCAACCTGAAAGGAAGAGGCTGAGGCATAAAATATAAAGAGTTTACACGAGCCAAAGTGAAGACAGCTACCAGAAAGGCACAGATCCAAGTAACCTTGGATATGAGCTCCCTTAGGCCTGTGTTACAGGCAGGTTTTTAAAGGCAAAAAAAAAAAAGAGGGGGATGGGAGGTAGGCTGATACAAAGTTGTTTGTCAGGAATTCTCACTGGTTTACAGAAATAACATTGATTTGTGACTGGCTAGACATTGTTAAGCTATAGGGTGTCCTTGTGGCATTATTAGGTTAATGTATAGCTACTTGTGGCAGTAGTCAGCTGTTTTAAGAGATGAATGCAAAGCTCAAAGAGAGGTGTAGGTTGTGAGTGCTGTCTCATTTTAATGTCTCTCTGGGCCGGATAACTTAAAAGGCATTCCTCAGATAAAAGTTCTTTTATTTTCTCTACCCTGCTTGGCCACGCCTAATGGCTTTAGAAATCAATTGTTAGGAAGAGGAAGAGGAAAAGCTAAATTTTGTTCTTACAGTTTGTTTTACTCCCAGTACATCCTCTAGAATATAAGAGACATACCTCCAATGAGCTATTGTTCTTGACCGCTCAGCATCTTTCCCTCTCTGCCTCTGGCAGCACGCCTTCTTTTTCACTCTGCTAAAATGTCCTCTGCCACTCTCACTACTTGTGTTTTGGGCAAGATTGACCTCACCCTTTGCTCTGGAGGTGGGCATGTGACTCAGTCCGGGCCAGTTGACCACATTCTCTTGGAAAAGTGATTTTTTTTTTAACCTTGTCGCTTAGATGAAAAAATCATGTACTCGTTTATGACTTCTTTCTCTCATATGCTACATCCAATTCATCTGCAAATTATCTCCCTTCAAAACATACCGTGGGTAGAACCATTTCTCTTTCATTTCTGCCACTTTGTTGCAGAATCCCAAATTCGGGCTTGTTTACCTGAAGTGTGGATAAAGCCAAACACTGTGGCATGGGTGCTTGGACAGAGAGAAAGGTTTATTCGATTTGGCCAAAGTGAGAAGACAGAAGAACAAGTCTCTCAGATCTGTTTTGTCACAGACGTGAAGTAGGGAGGTTTTATGTGGTAGGTAAGGGAGGGGATCCTAGTGATACTGGACTTCAGGTTCTTGTTCCCTGAGTCAATAGAAATTGGCACGAGACCAGAAAGATTTATACAGGCAAAGCTTTTACTGGGACTTCTTGTCTGAACAAAAAGTTGGTTAAGGGGACAACCAGACTGCCTCTCTGAACAAAGGGCTGGGAAAGGTTTATGGAATTGTAAAGAGAGATAGATGTCAATCTTGAATCATCACGTGTAGAGGCAGGGTTCTGTTGGAGGCTGTGCACTTGGTGGTCATGCTTCTTCATACATCAAATATATCATTAGTGTGTTAAATATCCACCCCTGGGCATGATTTTTAGCATTAAAATGAGATTATAATGGGGGGAAAGTCAGAGTAAGGTCAGTACAGGGGTCTTTTCTGGCTTGAGGTAATTAGATCCGGATATGCCTGATTTTTTTTTTTTTTTTTTTTTTTTTGAGATGGAGTCTTGATCTGTTACCCAGGCTAGAGTGCCGTGGCATCAGCCTAGCTCACAGCAACCTCAAACTCCTGGGCTCAAGCAATCCTCTTGCTTCAGTCTCCTGAGTAGCGGGGACTACAGGTGTACATCACCGCGCCCGGTTAATTTTTTTTCTATTTTTCGTAGAGACGGGGGTCTCGCTCTTGCTCAGGCTGGTCTCACTCCTGAGTTCAAGTGATTCTCCCACCTCAGAGTGCTAGGATTACAGCAGTGAGCCATCACGTCCAGCCAGGTCTGATTTCTTTGCAGACAGATTCCTTATAAGCTGGTGTCAGCATCTTGATTCAGTGGCCCTGGAAGACCTTACTCAAGAGACCGACAGGCCGGGCGCGGTGGCTCAAGCCTGTAATCCTAGCTCTCTGGGAGGCCGAGGTGGGCGGATCATTTGAGCTCAGGAGTTCGAGACCAGCCTGAGCAAGAGCGAGACCCCATCTCTACTATAAATAGAAAGATATTAATTGGCCAACTAATATATAGAGAAAAAATTAGCCGGGCATGGTGGCACATGCCTGTAGTCCCAGCTACTTGGGAGGCTGAGGCAGCAGGATTGCTTGAGCCCAGGAGTTTGAGGTTGCTGTGAGCTAGGCTGATGCCACGGCACTCACTCTAGCCTGGGCAATAAAGTG
>VSMD01085944.1:0-45629 GCA_008750895.1 Mirza zaza
TTTTTTTTGAGACAGAGTCTCACTTTGTTGCCCAGGCTAGAGTGAGTGCCGTGGCGTCAGCCTAGCTCACAGCAACCTCAAACTCCTGGGCTCAAGCAATCTTGCTGCCTCAGCCTCCCAAGTAGCTGGGACTACAGGCATGAGCCACCATGCCCAGCTAATTTTTTCTATATATATATTAGTTGGTCAATTAATTTCTTTCTATTTATAGTAGAGATGGGGTCTCGCTCTTGCTCAGGCTGGTCTCGAACTCCTGAGCTCAAACGATCCGCCCACCTCAGCCTCCCAGAGAGCTAGGATTACAGGCTTGAGCCACCGCGCCCGGCCGGAGATAATATTTTTAAAACATCTAGAACATAGTAGATACTCAAGAAATAATATCTCATGTGTGCTGATATTTCTGTTTTCTTTTGCAGCCTTCTTTTTGAAGAGTATCTCTCATATAGTTCACAGGAAGAAATCGATTCTAATAAAGTAACTTTACTTAATGAACAATTTCTTCCACTTATTAGACTTTTAGAAAGCAAGTAAGTTGTATGTATGTTTGTGCTTTTCTTTAATGTGTACCTCCTGCTTTATATGTAAAAAGTCACATCTTAATATAGTAAATTTGAATGAAACTATCCTTTTATTTTTTCCTGTTAGAAAGGAACACATATAGGAATTAAAAATATTTGAAATATAAGAGGAAATAGCGGTTATGTCGGGAGTGTGAAGAGTAGAATTTTTTAATACAGAGACTATTTTCATTATTGGAGTAGTCATAGTAACAAACTTGACTAATGTCACTTTGTTTTATGTATACCATTTATTAGAATTTAATTGTTAATCTCAGGAATTTAAAAAAATTTTATGTCTTTCCTTTATACATGAATGGTATATACAGTTAATAACTCTATTAAGAATAATGAATTAATTCTTTAATTTCTTCCCAGATACCCTAGAACATTAGATATTGTATTAGAGGAACACCTAAAGGAAATTACAGATCTAAAAAAACAGGAGCATTTTCACCAATTTATTTCTCTTTCTACAAGTGGAGGAAAATATCAGGTATGTTGCTCTTGTCCAGAGAAATTATGATAATTAGGGGTATATTTGTGGTTATTTGAAGAACTTCATAAGGAAATTTGCTACTTTATGCCTCTGTAGAAAATTTCCTGGAGAAATGAGACTTTGTATCATTTGCCTAGTTATCTGAAGTAAGGCTCTGAGGCAGGAATTGGATAATTGGAGAAAGGCATAATAATTTTTAAATAACTGTAAATGTGATACTCACTTTAGGAAAAATATTATGTGGGAATTTTATATAGAATAGTCCTTAACAAGGCCGGGCGCGGTGGCTCACGCCTGTAATCCTAGCTCTCTAGGAGGCCGAGGTGGGCGGATCGTTTGAGCTCAGGAGTTCGAGACCAGCCTGAGCAAGAGCGAGACCCCATCTCTACTATAAATAGAAAGAAATTAATTGGCCAACTAATATATATAGAAAAAATTAGCCGGGCATGGTGGCACATGCCTGTAGTCCCAGCTACTTGGGAGGCTGAGGCAGCAGGATTGCTTGAGCCCAGGAGTTTGAGGTTGCTGTGAGCTAGGCTGACGCCACGGCACTCACTCTAGCCTGGGCAATAAAGTGAGACTCTGTCTCAAAAAAAAAAAAAAAAATAGTCCTTAACAGCTATCAAAGGGTGGTCTCACATAGGTTTCCAGTGTTTCTTATTTTTCTCCTAGGTCTGTATTTTCCAGTGTACTAGCCACATATTGCTATTTGGATTATTGATTAGAAAAGGGGAGGTGGGCTCTATTTCATGATCATGTTAAAACTTCAGGAATATTCTGGTGATTCAACTCTAAAATCGTTATATCAGAAGTTAGACATGTAAGCTGAAGTTTTTATAATTAGCCTTGAAAACAGATATTATGAAGGGAAATATAATTGTTTTAGTTTTGCTCTTCCATAATTAGACTTTCATTTTTAACAGTGTTGTATTTCCAAATCTTAGGTTGATAGACTTCCTTTTTAGTCTAATTATGTAAGTGAACTAAGTTGTCACTTATTTGAGCATCACTACTTGTTATATATATCATTTAGATCAGTTGCATTCTTTCTTCAGTGAGGTGCTAATATAGTGATTTATTTTAGATCTTTTTACTTCGGAATCAGATATGTAAAGAATACAGATTTACTTCATAGAATTACTTCACTAAATTAAACTTACACATAGACGCACAGGTATACACAAAATCGGACCATTAACAATAATGAATTTTTTCACCTGCTGTAACTCATACCATGTTCTAGAGGCAAGAATTTTGCTTCACTTTTTGGTTTCTGTAGTTAGATAGTTGTTACCGAATATATTGGGCAGTTTGGGGTGGTTTTTTCTGGTTTTTATTCTTGATCACATGCCACTTACATTAAGTGAAATCATTTGATAATTATGTCAAACCCTATAGTTTTTAGCAGATTCCGATACCTCTCTGATGCTCAGCCTGAATCATCCACTTGCTCCTGTGAGAATTCTGGCCATTAATCATCTGAAAAACATCATGAAAACATCAAAGGTTTGTGTCAAACAGTTGTTTGTGATTTTTTTTTTTCATTGTGATGAACAGTATAATTCTAGAATAAGAAATTGAAGTTACCATCTAAAGTTGATATTGTTTAATTTTAGAGATAAGCTGAATAAAGCTGATAAGAATACTTTGGACAAAGATTTAACGTTATATATACCAGTAGTCCCTATTTTAACGACAACCTAAGAGTAACTGCTTTCATATGTTTCCACATTGCAAATTACTAGTTTAGCTTTGGTTTAATGTTTTTCAAGCTGGATTTATAGACCAATTCAAAGAGGTTCATAAATTGTAAGTTTTTTAGTTTTGAAATTTCATTTTGATAGTCTTAAATTTATAGTAAGGGGTATTTTGGGGCATCTGAATGATAACTTTTGAACACTATTCTATGATTTCAGTGCCAGCAGTGGCATTTGTATTTAAAATTTTGGTGGCTCCAAATAATAGGTATAGAGGCTGACTTAATTTGTAAATAACTTGTTATAATTTGCGTTTATAGCTGGAGGCACTGGTATGAAGATTCTGCAGTGCTTCCAATAGAAGAGAATTTTATAAACTTCAGTCATTCAAGCAGGACCTGCATAATTTTTGCTAAATCAGCTTACCACCGATATTATTTTCTTAAAATTTGTCTTTTAACTTAGTTCAAATTGACTCATTATTTTTTTTTATTCAGCCTTCCAATTGTGGCTGTGAAGTGTATAAACATTTTACTGTAATTACTGTAAAAATTGGAATGTTCCATCTGTGTAATATCTAAAATTATATACCATGATTTGAAAAATTCCTGGAATAGAGAAAAGTGGTACAAGTACAATTCAATTTCAGCTAATTGTAATTATCACATTAAATTCATTTTAATTTTAATTTTATTGTCTTTATTTGGTGTTTTATATTTGCCCTGTAGATTTTTTAAAATATTTTTTATTTTTTATATCGTCTATATTTTAAGGTTTTATACTTAATCTTAAAATTGATATATAAGCAATAAGTAATTTAAAGCAACATTCAGATCTGTGAGACTGTTTCTTTAAAAGTGATTGATGTTTGAGAAATGTTGGTTTATTTGATTCATTTCTGATCTGGCATAAATTACATTTTCATAAACTGCTAATAGGTTTATCTTACTGATTAAATAATTAAGCTAATTGAATACTGGTCTTTGTTATGATAGGAAGATTTTGGTGTCTAGAATAAAAAGCATTTTTGAAATCTTCTTATGTTTCTGGAACTGTTCTAATCCATTATTCATTTACTCTTAATCCCTTAATCCTCTGTTCTCTGGATTTGGTTAGTTTTTCAATGAAGGACACTATATACATTCAATTTACAGGCTTAAATATTATAATTGTGATTAATGTCTTTGCATGTCAGATTTCATTTTCCCTTCTCTATTGATAGTAGGACATAGATGCTATTCTAAATTCCAGGTTGAGATATGTGGCTACTTATTAGCTCTTGAGGAAATTTTAGTGGCATTTCATACTCAAAACTTTGACTTAATTTTAAGATTAATTAGTTGGTTTTTTTCCTGCCATGTATAGGTAGGGATATATTCAGGTTGATTGGCAGTCTTATTTTTCTATTACTGTGAATGAGAATATACTTAGGTTTTTTTTGTTTCATTTACTGAAATATTTATTTTTAAAAATAGAATTTCTCTTTTTGGCAGACTGGCTTTGCATGCAGTATATGTCCTTAACCTTGTGAAAATCTAGGTAACAACAGTTGCTAACTTTTAACAGTGCTTATTATCTATAAAACACTGTTCTACAGACTGACAAATATTTTTTAATCCTCTAACAACCCTTTGAGTTACATAGTATTATTATTATTGGACCTATTTTACTAATGAGAAGAGTAAGACCCAGAAACATTAAGTAACTTTAGCCTAAAGTCACACAGCTAGTAGATGGTAGGGCTAGGATTTAAACCTAGGCATTCTTGTTCTTTAGTTTATGCACTGTCAATATCTGGGTTCTCATTTTAACAAGTTGAACTTCTTAATTACAAAAATTATATTTGGATTATACATGTTTTATTTCCAGAAACTGGAAAAAGTTTATACCAAACAATTATTAATCTCAGAAGGCCTTTTAAAGATTATCTAGTTCTAGAATGTTCAAGTTCTCATCCAGATTAGAACCTGTGTTTTTTGACTGGTATTCAGGAGTACTTTTCACAAAAGCATGCTTCCTTTCTAGCATAAAATCTTATGTGGTTTCTAGCAACAACTAAATTATTTTTTTTCTGTTGCTCAGGAGGGTATTGATGAGTCTTTCATAAAAGAAGCTGTTTTAACCCGATTAGGTGATGATAACATAGATGTTGTTTTGTCGACTGTAAGTGCTTTTGAGGTGAGTGAATTTGTTGTTCGTTGAGATGTACAATTATGTTTGTAAATCTTTTTTTGCCCTTCACGTGATTCTCTGCTCGAGCCTAGAATATATTTGGAAATTATTTTTCCATTGGAAATTTGTTCTCTTAAGAGCACAGATTTAAGTCTGGTTAGGAGAAGCTTATAGGAGTAATTAGACTGCACAATTTGGTATATGTGGAAGTTCTTCAGAAAGGGAAAGTGCTTTGTGAATTTTTATGTTGTTTGTAATATATTTTTATCAATAGCATATACCTTGGGACCATGGAAAATTGTCTCATGAATGCCACTTTTGAGAAATTGATCTCATAAAACTTTTAATGACCCTAGGCTACTTGGGAAAAATTTCTTACAATTCATTATTTTTTAAATTTATAAAAAAGTACCATACATATTTGAAGCAAATAAAAATTTACTCATGGATATTTATATTTTTTTCTCTCTAGATTTTCAAACAAAATTTCAGTTCAGAAGAGACTGTTTCAAATCTTCTGAATCTCTTTCGAAGAGCAGAACTTTCAAAGAATAGAGAGTGGTATGTGTTCATTTCTCTTCATACTATTTTTGAATTAATGAAGTTCACTTTTTAATTTTTTTTTTTTTAACATATTTTCCAACACATAATTTGGTTACGTGACCCTTTGGTCGTGGTAGTAGAGCAGATATTAATGTAATACTTTCTTGCTTTATAAAAGTAATCATTTGGGTTTGCGTATGTTCATTATACTATTCTCTATGTTTGAAATTTTAATAAAATGCAAAGGGAAATATATAATGTATTAAATTCTGGGAAATAGATTGGAAAGGATTTTTAAATTTTCCACTCTACATAATTGTATATGATTTTTACTTTATAATTAAAAATAAATACAAATATGTTAAATAAATTGAAAAATAAGTTCAGAGGCACACAATACCTTCTATATAAGTATTTAATGAGTTAAGGTTGGTTCACTTGGGGCACCAAAAATTTTTACAAGAAAAAGTAACTAAGCTCCTTAGAGGATGAGAGCATATCTTACATATTTTCATGTCTAACGTATGGGTAGATAACTATCACATAGGATGTGCTCAGTTAATTTTTTTTGAATGCCTGAGTGAATGTCTGATTTCCAGTGGAGTTGAGACATCTAGTGTATGTTTTATGTTATAGTTAACCTCTAGGGATTTCTCCTCTCCCAGGTCCCTCAGAAAACTTGACAGGGTGAGCAGTTTAAAATTACTGTCACAGATAACTCCTTCATTGGCATGGATTTGAAGTGATGTCTTGGTTTCTCTGAATATTATTTTTGGTCAAGAGACCAGGATATTGTCATTTGAGCAAAGTAATGATGGAGTTTTTTGCTAAATTGCAGCCTCTAATGTGTCTCTCAACCAAATATGCTTACATATCTTTTAGGTACAAGGTACTTGAAATAGCAGCAGACATATTAATTAAAGAAGAGGTACTAAGGGAAAATGATCAGTTGTCAAATCAGGTGGTTGTACATTTGCTGCCATTTATGGTCATCACTAATGATAATATGGAATCTGCTGAGATGAAAATTGCTATATATTTATCAAAATCAGGAATTTGCTCTTTGCACCCACTATTAAGAGGCTGGAAAGAAGGTAAGAAATTCAGTTGTTTTTTTGAAAAGGTGAACACATTACACTTTAAAAAGAAGATAAGTACAATTAAAAATTGGCTATATTTGTTACTTGAAATTGTTTATGTCATATGCCAGCAGGAAAATTTTTGCTAAGATAAAAACCATATAATGAATAGGAAGCTGACTCAGACACACATTCAGAATTGAATAAAAAGAAAAATAAAAAGCAAACCTTTGTAGAGAAGTAATAAAATGTTTGCCTAAATTCCTTACTATACCTGACTCTTTATGTGAGCATTGGTGGCATAAAGGCTGTCTGTATTTCAATTTTCTTACAGCTCTTGAAACTATAATTAAAAGCACGAAGTCAGGAAAACTAATTGGTATAGCAAATCAGAAGATGATTCAGTTGTTGGCTGACAATATAAATTCAGGAGATCCTTCTTCAATGTTACAGATGGTATGTATGCTCTCAGAGTACACTTTAAAACATGTAATACCTAGATAGGCCTGAGATAGAAAAAATTGTTTTATGACAATCAAGAGCAACTAGTAATGGAGTATGTTTCTTTTTTAAGGTGGAGGATTTAATAAGCATTGGTGAAAAGGAGTCCTATAACTTGAAGCAGAAAGTGACATTTCATGTGGTTATGTCTGTGCTCGTCTCTTGCTGTTCATCTTTAAAAGGAACTCATTTTCCATTTGCAGTAAGAGTCTTCAGTTTATTACAGAAGAAAATAAAGAAGCTGGAAAGTGTCATTAATGCAGTGGTAAGGAGTACAAAATCTCTAGAACCTTGAATGTTGAGTAAAGTGACAAACTGACCTATTAGACACAGCAAAACTGAAAATTAAAAGTGGAGATATTGAGTTTGTGGATACTAGCTGGAAGAAATGTGAAGCAGCATTGCATAACAATAGGATAGTGAATTAGGCGCTCTCTTCCTTTGCAGAAAATTTCATTGAATTATAAAATTTTAACATTGCAGTGTTTTGTATCTGATGGCTGACTCTCCCCTTTACTGTCTTTTATTGGGTAGTTACCCAAACTACACTTAACTACCTCTAGTGATGAAGAATTCACTTGGTATATTAGTGGTTGAACAAAGTACTATTTCATTCTATTGTTTACTGAAAATGGATCTTTTATTTTTTAAATTTTAATATTGCATTAGATTTCGATCTCTCCAGCCTATTACTGTCTTTGACAGTATTACTAAGGGACATATTTGAGCTGTTAATATTTTTACCTACCTAGTACCACATCTTGAGATAACAAGATTATTTCTTTTAGTACCTGCCATATATAATCGTATTTTGTTTTCATTTGTCCTCTCAACTTCAGAGGGCTCCTCATTATAGGATTTGTTAAATGAATTAAATCTGTTTAACATTTACATATACCCTCAGGATTGTTATAAGTTCTGATCATAGCCAATGTTAGCTAAAATTTATAAACTTTAAAAGAGTGAATTTTCACATTTTAAAAAATAGCCCATATGGGCCCTTAACTTCTAACTTCTTTGTATCTTTTGTGAAGTACAGTTATGTAAACTATATTGGTTCTCAGTGTTAAAAGTATGGACAAATTGAGTGTTTCGTATCTAAGTAGAAATAGGTTGTTTTATATTGCTTTCTTTTAATGCCTTTTCTGAGGGTCATGAGTGTGTTTTCAGTTAGCAGTACATTGAGGTGATAAAATTCCTCATTGAAGATATCATTTTATAAGTCTGGCTTTGAATTGTTTTCCTTCCAAGTTATTACTCTGTATTGGCAGTACGAAGCATCATTTGTCGTTTTCCTACCCTTGTTCTTTTTTTTTTTGCATTGGCAGTATAAATTCTAAACACCTTAACATTTTGCTACTTGTTTAAAATTCACCTGCAAGTTTGAAGATTTTACCGCATCCCTTCTAATCTGAAGGGACTGAAGTAAAACTGAAATGAGAGAAGTCCCTTTGAAGATCTCTCAGAAATCCAACTCCTGATCTTTCTGTTTTGAAACATGCCCATTTATTCCTACCCTTTATTTGATAAACAGTTTATATCAGTAAAGTTTATTTTTGGAAATAGTATTTTAAGGTAAAATGTTTATAAAACAAAATCATATTTAACTTATCTGTATTTTTTCTTGTGAATAGTGATAGTTACCCCTCTTTAAAAATCTGATGTAAGCTATTAATCTTTTCCTCACCAAAATGTACATATAGAAAAAATTTTGCATAGTACCCAAAAGAACCTGCACATCCATTCCAGCTCACCCACGTAACTCATGATCAGAACCCCCTTAAGTTTGTACTAGTTTTTATTTGCTTTAATATTTCAGGAAATCCCCTCAGAATGGCACTTGGAACTGATGGTAGACAGAGGGATACCGATGGAGCTTTGGGCACATTACATAGAACAGCTCAACAGTGCCCAGAGGCTTGCTGTGGAAGACTCAGTTTTACTTGTATTTTCCCTGAAAATTTTCATTTATGCACTAAAGGCTCCTAAATCTTTTCCTAAAGGTAAGACATAAGTTGTGAATCTTTTAAATGTGATACTCTACAAAACTGAATTATCAATTCCATGATTATTCTTTGTCTTGAATGCAAAGCTCCCAGCATGTTCACATAGGTTGTGCATCTTTTCTCTTTCCATGTCCATGTAGATGATATATGGTGGAATCCTGAGCAACTGGAAGAAGATAGCAGAGAGTATCTGCGTTTGCTCATTGGGCTCTTTGAGATGATACTCAGTGGTGCCGATGCTGTTCATTTTAGGGTTCTGATGAAACTTTTCATAAAGGTACTAGGCCCATCCCTTCTAGGCCTCTTCCTTGTAAGAAGACATTGTGGGCCGGGCTCAGTGGCTCATGCCTGTAATCCTAGCACGCTGGGAGGCTGAGGCAGAAGGATTACTTGAGCTCAGGAGTGTAAGACCAGCCCGAGCAAGAGTGAGACCCCATGTCTACTATTAATAAAAATAGAAAAATTAGCCAGGCATTGTGGTATATACCCATAGCCCCAGCTACTCGGGAGGCTGAGGCAAGAGGATCACTTGAACCCAGGAGTTAGAGGTTGCAGTGAGCTATGATGACACCACTGTACTCTCCCCAGGGTGACAGAACAAGACTCTGTCTCAATAACACACACACAAAAAAGAAGACCAGGACAACATTCTAGGTTATTTTATTAATAATTATGACTGTTTATAATGAAAATAAAAGTAGACTTTTAGACAGTGAAGAGTATGTGATAGTAAACACAGGGTCTGTAAACGAGTACTGTAATCAGACACCAATCAGTAGGTTGAACAGCCTATCATTGTTGCACCCCTGCTAATTATTATTTATATGTAAGAATCACAGTAGCCCAGTCTTTGGCTGGTTAATAGTGTTTACAAGTGAGAAAACTGCTGTTTAGAGAGGTTATTTAGTACATGCAAAGTCACTCATTTGGGAAATTTCATCCCAGATACCAGCAACCTCCATGTTGCTAGGCCTAGTAGTCAGTTCTTATTCTTGTCTGACTTGCTGTCTCCACAGCATTTGACACAGTTGGCATTACTCACATCATCTTTGAGGTCCTTTCTTAATCAGGCTTCCCATACACTACTTGTCTAGGTTTTCTACTTAGTGTCCTCTTTTTTGGTAAGTGTTTTCAAGTACAGAGTTACAGTGAGGCTTCTGAAATATCACTCTTTGACATCCTTCCCAATTGGTTTAAAATATGAAGTATGAAATAATTTTAAGTGATTAGATAAAGTAAAACATTGCATTAAATTATTCATTTTTTATCATTATATACTAATGAAAAGAGGATTAGAACCCACTTATTTGAGTAAGAATTAAACTTTACTGTCTTTTTCTTTAATTAGGTACATCTGGAAGATGTTTTTGAGTTATTCAAGTTCTTTTCTGTTTTATGGACCTGTGGTTCTAGCCTTTCAAATCCACTTAACTGCAGTGTGAAAACAGCACTGCAGACTCAAGCTCTCTATGTAGGCTGTGCAATGCTGTCTTCTCAAAAGACACAGTGTAAACACCAGCTGGCATCCATATCTTCTCCAGGTATTGAAAGTAGCATTGTTATGCCCTGTCATCACCAGCCGTTCATGCTTTTCCACTAGTATTGCTGCTAGACAGGTTCCTGCGTACCTAGTACTCCTACTGAAGTACTTTTGCATTTATGGTGGTAGACCTGTCATAGTACTCCTGAACACATGAGAAATGCACCCTGGTATACTTGGAAGCTCAAAGATAGAACACTGGAGTCACAGAGGGCATTGAGTAGAAGGCCGCTTAGTCATTGACTCTGTCCTCAGGGCTCTCTACTTCAGGTCCACAGTGAGCTTCTAGCCGTACCTTGTCTGTGAGGAGTCTAGATATGTTGGCTGGTATCTGTTTTAATATATTTACAAAAATGTTACAAAGTTCAAAAGTAAAAGGTACTGTGATTATAATGTAATGTAATATTAATTATATATAAATATATGTTATAATTATTAATACATTCATGTTCAAAGGTAACGGGTACTGATACTATAATGTAATATAAATATACAGTGTTACAACTATAATATTAATATATTCATTAAATGTTCAAAAGTAAAAGGTATAGTAATATAATATTTACTAAAATAGACTATTTATATAATACAACATTAGGATAATGTAATACGATATAGAAATTAAATTTTGTTATTGGCTTGGGAATCTAAACACCAGTTATTACCTTCTATGCAGGTACATACTCTAACTCAGAGTCTTGCATATAGCAAGTCTTTGCTGAATGAATAAATAAAATTTGTTCTATCATTTGTAAGATGGGGCTTTATTTGTTTGTTATGCCTAATCTCAGTATGGTAATTTATTTGCATGATTTAAAGCAAACTTCAAATATTTTTCCAATTTTTATGTAAAATATGTTATTTTAAATCTAAATAAAATTAGTTGGGAAAATGAAATTACATAGATTTTAAGTGGAAGAACATTCCTAAAAGCCGATTGCTTAAATAATATAGTTTTGATTTATGTTGGGTTTTAATACCTTACTTGAACATGATAACCTTAGTAGTTAGTGCTTTGAATTTGGATTTTTTTTTTTTTTTTTTTTGAAGCTCAGCTCTACCATATAGGGAATGTTAACAAATAGATGTTTTGGCCTGAAGCTGTCTCTTGTGTGAATTCAGTTTTCCAGCTATTCATTTCTAATTTTATTTTATAAATTAACTTTATATGAGGACTAGAAAGAATTTCCAACTTTCAGAGGGTGATACAGGTTGATTGTCCCTTATCTGAAAGGCTTGGGACTAGAAGTGTTAGTTTTTTTCAGATTTTGGAATATTTATGAGATATCTTGGGGATGGGACCCCAAGTCCAAACATGGAACTCATTTATGTTTCATATACACCTTTAACACATAGACTAAAGGTAATTTTAGACAACATTTTTAATAATTTTGTGCATGAAACAAAGTTTGTGTACATTGAATCATTTTATTACCCTTTGTGGGCATGCTTGCATATAAGGATGTGGGTGTGCACAGAAAAGATACGTGTCAGCTTAAAGGGGGCCGGGAGGATCTTTTTTCCTATGGGATTGCCGAATAAACTGTTTATTATGTGCCTGCATTTTGACTGCAATCCATCACATAAGGTCAGTCGTGGAATTTTCCATTTGTAGTGTCATGTTGGCACTCAAAAAGTTTCAGATTTTGGAGCATTGGGATTTGGGGTTTTGGATCAGGGATGCTCAACCCATATGCACTTCTCAGGTCTGAAAGCTTATCACATTCTTTTTTAGTATTTCAGAGGTGGATAGATTATTCCTAGCAAAATGTAAATCACTAAAATTTGTATCAGTAGAAATAAAGCCTAAATAACCAATTACGTTGAAAGGAATTTAGATGTCTCTTTGTCCCAGAGACATCTTTTTAAATACCCAGTGCAGTTGGTCTCACAGATGCATTCTTACTACATCTTCAAAGCAGGTTTTTTCTGTGTTGTTGAACAGGTGGGGCATAGAAAGAGAAGGGAAGTTTCCAGATTCTCAGTCTAAATCAAGCATAACATTGAAAATTGACAAAGCTAGCAGACAAAAACAAAACTAAAAAAAAAAAAAAAAAAAAAAACCAAAAAAACTATAGACCATGTGACCTGTATTCTCAATAAAATATTTTGAAATAAGATCTAACAGCAAAGTTATAAAAATAATCATTTACCCAGATAGAGTTCATGCTAAGGATATAAATTGGTTCAGTATAAGGAATTGTATTAATATAATTGACTGTATTAGTTTTAAAGGAGAAAACCTGTATAATCATATCCAAAGATCAGAAAAGACATTAGCTAAAAATCAGTAATCCTAATTGACAGCAAAATAGGAGTAACATGATAAAAATATCTTCAAATCAAAAGCTTGCATTTTCACTTCATAATTGGGGGGAAAAAACATTCCTGTTAAATTCATCACCTATCATTGAACATAGTCCTAGAAGTACTAGCTGGCAGAAATAGACAAGTTTCAAATGCTTATAGAATGTGTGAATATAATGAAGCTGAAAGCCCAGATCTATGGGACGCTTAAATGGGACATTTGGCTAACCATTTGGAAACATTTGAAAGTTTGACTCTACCCTCATTCCTTACACAAAAATTTCATGTGCACGAAATATTTAACAAAAAAACCTTAGCTCTATTGTTAGAAGAAAACGTGGAGTGCATATGATCTTTCTCTCTAAATAGAGAGTTTCTAAATTCACTTAAGAGTAGGGAGGGCCTTCCTGAGCAACAGAAAAAACTAGAAGAAAAACTGGACTAAAATTTATCCATCAAAAAGTAAAGTCAAAACACATCAAGCTGGGACAAAATATTTGCAAAGCATGATGTGCAAATGGATCATTTCCTGTACATACTTCTGTAAGGATGTATGTATATTGGGGTGTTTGTTGCAGCATTGTCGTGATGCCAAAAGACTAGGAACAACCCAAACTTCACCAGTAAGGTACTGGTCTAAAAAAATATGGAAAATACAGTGGAGTACTTTATAATTAAACAATGATTTAATTTAGATATGTATGCACTTATATGGAAAATACTTCTAAATACATTGAGATATGATAGCAGTTGGTGCAGAACAGCATATATAATATGCTCTAATTTGGATATTTTCAAAAGAATACACAAGATCACATATGCCTAATATTTTTCTGTAGTAGTAAACAAATAAACAGTGAATGGTCTTCAGAGGATGAGTTTGAGTTGAGAAGGAAACTTTTTATCATATACCTTTGGTAATATGTAAATTTTGTACTGTTCCAGTTTTAAAAGTTGTTACTTAATTTTTTTTCCCTTTGGTTTTAGTGGTGATATCGCTACTCATTAATCTGGGAAGCTCCATAAAAGAAGTCCGAAGGGCTGCCATTCAGTGTCTCCAGACCCTCAGCAAAGTAGGGTCCCCATTTCATTTGATAATAGATCATTTGGTTCCCAAAGCAGAGGAGATCACCTCAGATGCCACCTATGTTGTTCAGGTAAACTCATTAGCAAAGAAAATAGAGTGTGTACATACCTGTGGGTACTCATGAGCAGTTTTCTCCATTTTTGACATTTTACTTTGTTGGGATTTCAGTGGACTAAGTCATTGAATTTAGAAAATGATAAGTCAATATCAGTCCATCTTTTCTCCCTTATTTTTAAAAGATAGGAATACCATATTTCAATCCAATATCTTTTCATTGGATAAAAGACCAGCGTTTGGCTTTCGATAATAAGCTAACTGTAAGGGGAAATGGAAAATTATAAGCAATGTCACATCATTTGGGTAGAGTCTTCCATAATTAGTACATTGAGCCTTTGTAGTTACCTGTTTTTTATCTGATTTTCTTTTTTGTATCCTAGGATTTGGCTACTTTATTTGAGGACCTACTGGGCGAAAAGAAACTAAAATCTTATCAGAAGTTGTCTGAAACTTTAAAAAACCTACTTAATTGTGTATATAGTTGCCCATCTTATATTGCAAAAGATTTGATGAAAGTACTTAAGGAAGTCAACGGTGAGGTATGTGTAATTTAAGTGGGTTGTACATTTTATATGATGTTACTAAAGAATTTTTGTAACTGTTCATGTATAAAGAAGACATTTCCAAGAGTTAAATGTGTGTACTCAGAAGTGTTGTCATAAAATTTGGAGGGGGAGAGTTGAGGTAAAGAGAAAAAGATACAGGATATAAAAACAAGTATTGGTGAGTTTCTTTTCATTTTAAAATTAGTTGTGTTGTCTCTGTCTAATCATTAATTAACTTGGCCTTATGGGGCTACACTGCTGAAGAATTGTTGGTTTGCGTCTATTTTTCAAGTGAAAATTCTCCACCAGGGAATGTATTTGGACATAAAAGGCTGTGAGATTCCAAAATCATTTGCTCATTCATTAAATTTATGTTTTTGTACATTTTTCTGGGGGGGAACTTCATAGCTTTCCGTATGTTCTCAAGGAAGCTTGTGATACCAAAGAAAGTGGTTGTGAAGCACTTGTTGATGTGATGATATATACTGATCAGCAAAGAAAAAGCTCTTTCATCCTCATGTTCCAAAAATGCCTGTGTGTTTCGTCAGTCTTGCACTGACTGGAGACTTAAAAGAACAAAAATGAGTAAAATGGAATGAAGACCATTTGATTATATTTTTTTCCTAGAAGCAAACAGATCACATTTATCAGGTCTAAGTCATTCTTGGTGTAGTTCAAAGTAGGAGTTGACAAACTTCTTGTGTAAAGGACCAAGATAGTAAATATTTTAGGCTCTGTGGGTCATACAGTCTCTCTTGAAACTGTTGGTCTTTGCTGTTGTATCAGGAAAGCGGCCATAGACAGTGTGTAAACAAATGAACATGGCCGTGTTTCAGTAAAATTTACAGAAACGGGCAGTCCAGTGAGTTTGGCCCACAAGCCATAATTTGCTGGCCGCTGCTTTAGTTATTAAAGACTTTACATACTTAATTTGAATTAATTATGCCTAGTTGGAAACATTGAGGGAAGTTCACAGTCTTAGGGAATGTTCAAATTTGTTTTTAAAATCTAAAATTTTAGTTTGTCTAGTGCAACCTCTGTGGAAAGTAACATGGAAATACCTCAAAGAGCTATAAGTAGAACAACTTCCATTTGATCCAGCAATCCCATTACTGGGCATCTACCCAAAGGAACAAAAGACATTGTATAAAAAAGACATCTACACTAGAATGTTTATAGCAACACAATTCACAATTGCAAAGATGTGGAAACAACCCAAGTCCCCATCAATATATGAGTGGATTAATAAAATGTGGTGTATGGGCTGGTCCAAAGGTGGTGAGTTATCTCACTTGATTGTTCACAGTCAGTTACAAATTGAACTCCTTGTTCTACTACTTTCCCCCCTCCTCACTACTGCACTTGACTAGTCTTAAAAAAATATATGGTATATGTATACCATTCAATTCTATTCAGCCACAAAAAAACAATGGTGATCTAGCACCTCTTGTATTATCCTGGATAGTGCTGGAGCCCATTCTACTAAGTGAAGTAGCACAAGAATGAAAAAACAAGGACCACATGTACTCACCACCAAATTGGTTTTAACTGATCAACCCTTAAGTGCATATGTAGTAATATTCATCGGGTGTCAGGCAGGTGGGAGGGGAAGGGGATGATGGGTTCACACCTAATGGGTACACTACACACCGTCTGGGGAATGGACACACTTAAAGCTCTGACTCAGGTGGAGCAAAGGCAATATATGTAACCTAAACATTTGTATCTCCATAATATGCTGAAATTTAAAAATATATTAAAAAATAAATAAAATTTTAGTTTGTATTTTCTGTTCTCAAAAAGTTGTGAGGGATGGTCACAGATTATCTTTGCTCATTTTTGAAGGGTTTAGTGCTTTTGAGCATTACAGATGAACTATCAGAGAGAACCTGAGTGCATGAGTATGGATTAATAGCTGCCTCCATGTTTAAGAGGTTGTCATTATTGGGTTTTTTTTTTTTCCTGGCTAAACTCCCAGTCTTCCCACAGGATATCTTTGGATGTCTTTGTAGAGTGATCAAAAATACCAGTGTAGGTAACTATTCACTAACAAGTTTTCCAATCTTTAGATGGTGCTTTCTCAGCTGTTGCCTCTGATTGAACAACTACTAGAAAAGATTGAGAAGAAGACCACTGCTGTCCTGAAAGATGAGGCCATTGTTCTGCATCACACTCTGGGAAAATATAATGAATATTCAGCTTTCCTTTTACATAAGGACCCAAAGAGTCTAGACATATTTATAAAAGCTGTGCACACAACAAAGGAACTTTATGCAGGAATGCCAGCCATTCAGATCACAGCCCTTGAAAAGGTCAGTGACTTCTTTCAGAAACTAAAGCATAGTCAAGCATTTAAAAATCTGTAGAGTTTTATTTGAAGAAGACAGTTATTCGTGGACTGGGCATGTTTTAAAAGAATGTGATGTATTTGACCCTTTTTTGTAAAACTGAATGTTGTACATGGATCATTAAAGAGAATTACATTTTAGCTGACAAAATGGGAAACAATTTTATATTGTGAGAGACTGGTGTAAAAACCATTTTGGGGCCAGGCACGGTGGCTCACGCCTGTTATCCTAGCACTCTGGGAGGCCGAGGCTGGAGGATCGCTCAAGGTCAGGAGTTCAAAACCAGCCTGAGCAAGAGCGAGACCCCATCTCTACTAAAAATAGAAAGAAATTAGTTGGCCAACTAACAATATATAGAAAAAATTAGCCAAGCATCGTGACACATGCCTGTAGTCCCAGCTACTCAGGAGGCTGAGGCAGGAGGATCACTTGAGCCCAGGAGTTTTAGGTTACTGTGAGGTAGGCTGATGCCACAGCACTCTAGCCAGGGCAACAGAGTGAGACTCTGTCTCAAAAAAAAAAAAAAGACATTTTGGAGCTCAAGTACTTGTTCATTAAACTTAATTGCCTTTTTTCTACTTCCTCTAGATTACAAAACCATTTTTTGCAGCTATATCAGATGAAAAAGTTCAGCAGAAGTTTTTGCAAATGTTGTTTGATTTATTGGTGAACTGTAAAAACTCACATTGTGCTCAGACTGTTAGCAGTGTTTTTAAAGGGGTAAGTTGTAAACTTCCTGTAATTTGTTTTATTAATGTTTAGTCTCTTTTAAGGGACACAATGTTTAAGTGTTTTGCACTTCACAGTGCTTCTAAGAGGTCTTATGTTACCAATAATAAGAATCATGAAAAAGTAGGTCGTAGAGAGGCACAAAATCAAAATTATAAGTCTTTACTATTATTTTTCTTATATGAAGTATTAATAGTTTTAACCAGGTAGGGTATGCATATGTGTGTGTGTGTGTTAGTTTGGATCTTGCTCACATTAGGTGGATTTATGCAAGGAATAGGAGTAAGTGAGCGGCTTGTTGTTAAACTGGGTGACAGATTATTCTATTTAAACAGTTGTTTAATGACATATACTATGGAATTGAGAATCTGCTTATTGGTTTTATATGCATATTGAAACCTAGCTATAACTCAGAGTAACCACCTGGTTATTCTGTTTTTTGTTTTGTTTTGTGTTCTAGGAAAACACATTTACAGATACATAGAAGTGAAGTCCCAGTAGCCAGACTCAGCAGTTCTTAGAATTTTAACATATTTACTTAATTTTTTTCCTTCTTTTTCTTTGCTGAAGTATTTTAAAATAAATTGCAAAACATGCACTTTTTAATCCCTGTATACTTCAGTAAGCGTCTTTTAAAAGGTAGACATTTTGTTATATGACTACAATGTCATTATCATACCTGAAAAAAATGGTAATTCCTTGGTATTATCTAATTACCCATTCCATAATCATATATCCATGGTTTTCTCAAAAGTATTTTTTATAGTTATTTTTCAGTCAGAATCCAAACATTTAGTTTGGACCTTTAAAAAAGATTTCTGGATCCCACTCCATATCTACAGAATCTCTGGGGTTGTTTTATTCCTTACCAGTTAACTAGGACATACATACCTGGTTTAGCATGTGGAGCCAATTAGTGTGGATGATTCTTTATCTAGTTACTAGCTTTCCACTGTGAGGAGTGAACATGAAATTGAGTGACTCTGGGCTAGAGCAATGATGCCATGTCATAATCAGGGCAAGCACAAGGCTGTAACTGGAGAGCCAGGACAAAGCACATAGAAAGCAAGTGCGTGGTAGTAGGAGAGCTCAGTTAAAATGAAAATCTGAAGTTGAATTTATGTTGGTTTAGATTGGTTTTGGCTTATACCCTCCTCCCTGCTTTCCTTGCTTCTCATTCTGATTTTTTAAGAGGTCTGTAATAAGGTATTAGCATCAAATGGTGGGGGGAAGCAGGTGCTTTTCCAAAAAGTCATTCTTCCCTGTTAGTTGAGTAAACCTTTCTTAGGGGATAATGTCTAATTCTAGTCTTAATATTTTTAAAGAAATGTGGGGAAAATTAGAATCACAAAGGTAACACATGTTTAACAAGCTTTGAATGTAATGCTTAGTTAAGTTCTGGTTGAATTGAGCTAAGATTTAGTCTGAAGAGGAGCATCTTAAAGCATTTAAAGGATTATTAAAAGGAAAGTGTTAGCCGAAATTCCTCTATCTTCTCAGTGGATAGCTGACTAGAGGGCACATGAGATATTTGCTAGACACGCCATATCAACCAAAGATAAGATTGACCTTAAATGTAAAGCAGCTGTACTTTTCACTATTAAAATTATTTTGAGGCCAGGTGCGGTGGTTCACACCTGTACTCCTAGCACTCTGGGAGGCCGAGGTGGGCAGATTGCTCAAGGTTAGGAATTCAGAACCAGCCTGAGCAAGAGCGAGACCCCGTCTCTTCTATAAATAGAAAGAAATATATATAGAAAAATGACCCAGGCATGGTGGCGCATGCCTGTAGTCCCAGCTGTTCGGGAGGCTGAGGCAGCAGGATTGTTTGAGCCCAGGAATTTGAGGTTGCTGTGAGCTAGGCTGACACCACGGCACTCACTCTAGCTTGGGCAACAAAGCGAGACTCTGTCTCAAAAAAAAAAGAAATAAAATTATTTTGATTACCAAAATGCACTCTATTATATGAAACACTTTCTTGTACTTTGTGACAATAAATATGTATGTATCATATGATGAAATAACTATGTAGTGATATGAGTAGATTTCTAAGATACAAGTGAAATCAAGAAACAAAGCAATGTGTATATGTGCTGTTTATGTTGTTTTTTTTTAATCTTTATATAGCTGTTGGTATATGGACACATTTCCCAAGGGGTGCATAAAAAATTTGGCTGGGCTATTGACTGGTACGGAGACATAAAAGTGGACATAAACACTTTTGTCATTTGTCTTTTAGTCAGTGTTTATTGCTGTAATTTTATCCCAATGAATTATATTACCAACCTTTCTTCCTTCAACATTTCAGATTTCTGTTAACGCGGAACAAATCAGAATAGAACTGGAGCCACCAGATAAAACTAAATCCTTGGGCACAATTCAGCAAACAAGAAGACAAAAAATGCAGCAGAAGTAAGAGCTATGAATTCATTGAGAACATGTTGTTGTTCCTCAGGCTCTGAATGTTATGAAACTATTGAGTTTTTTTGATACCCATCAGTTTGGCATAAACAGGCTCAGTAGTTTTTACTTAGCAACGATAGTGTTTAGTTTTCTAACTTTTTGTTTTCTCTGCTTCCCAGAAAATCACAAGATCTAGAATCTGTTCAGGAAGTTGGAGGTTCCTACTGGCAAAGAGTAACCCTCATCCTGGAATTACTGCAGCACAAAAAGAAACTCAAAAGTCCTCAAATACTGATGCCAACCCTTTTTAACTTGCTATCAAGGTAATGACACTTGGTTTCGATCTGTGATTGTTACTCATTTTATTTCACATTCTCTTTTCAACATACTATCTTCTTATTTAGATAGTCTGTAACATAAAGCAAGTACTGTAGTTGAAAGATTAAAAGAATGGTTTGAGGTACACATTACCAGTACCCCAGCTGACCTTCATCCTGTATTGTGTAGTAAATGACTACTCACTTTATAGCCTACTTTCCTTCTGAACTTTCACTCTTATGCCCAGGACATTGTTTCTTATATTTAAAGATATAGTGTGGTACCTGCTATAGTTTTTAGGTATAAATTATTAAATAGATAGCTATAGAGTATGTCACTGAATTGTAGAGTATGCTTTCATGTGAAAAGCAAAATAATTCTTAAGACTGTCCTCTAAGATTTCAAATAGGCCAATGGAAAGTATAATAGAGAGAGAGAGGAAAGGTAATTTGATGTAAGCACTTGTGTGAGAAAAATTAAGAGTTAGAAATCTTACATCTTGTTTATGGACTCTGTTTGCTGATAGTATTTTAGTTAGTCCTTATTTAATATAAGTTCTGGACATTAGTACAACAATGAATTGTCCAACTTTTACATCTCCCATGATTTCTCTTCTTGGCATCTTGAAGGTGTTTAGAACCTTTGCCACCAGAGCAGGGAAATATGGAATACACCAAACAATTAATTCTTGGTTGTCTACTCAACATCTGCCAAAAACTCTCTCCAGATGGTGGCAAAATACCCAAAGGTATGTACTTGTTGAAAGAGTAGAGAAATTATTTACTTTGTGTGTGAATGAAGGCCTGCCTCTTAGATTTCTTTTCTTTCTTACTGCTTTAGATGTTGTAGATGAGGAGAAGTTCAATGTGGAGTTGATAGTTCAGTGCATCCGCCTTTCAGAGATGCCTCAAACCCATCACCATGCCCTTTTACTTTTGGGCACTGTTGCTGGAATATTTCCGGTAAGTGTTACTGATTTAAGATTGTAGCAGATGTTTCAGATATATTTCTTTCATGAGAATACTGATTTGCATTCATTTAGGCTTTTGGATCTTCTAGCACTGATGGGACTCTTAGTCCTGCCTATTAGTAGCTGGGACATTGTGGGCAGGTTGATCTTACTCAGCTTCACTTAACCCTTTTTATAAAGTGGGAATGAATAATAGTAACCTTCTTCATAGGACTGTTGTGAGAATTTAATTGGATAATTTATGGTTAGCATTTAGTACCGTACTTGGCACACTGTCATTCTCCAATAAGACGGTGAGTGTTAGTGTTATTTGGAAAATATTAGTATCCCACTAATACTCAAATAATACTATAAACAGCTTTCAAACAGTGACTTATAATTTGATTATAAACCACCTCATGTAAAGAAATCATGTCTCTTATATAAAATATGTTATTTAAGAATTTTTGAAGAGATTGTAACTAATTTCACATTAGGGATTTAGGTTAGAGGTTCTTAACCTGGAGTTCTCGATGAGCTTTAGGGGGTCATAATCTACTGGAATCATGTGCAATATTTTATGTGTATGGGATTTTTTTTTTCCTGAGAGTCTATAGCTCTCAAAGGCATTGATAATCCAGAAACAATTAAGAATCATTGATATTTTTCCTTTGTTTTTATTGAAATGTAGTTCATGTGCCATAAAATGCACCCATTTAAAATGTATAATTAAGTGGTTTTAGTATATTGACAGATACGTAATCATCACCACAATCTAATTTCAAAACACTTTTATTACCCTAAATAGAAACCCAGTACCCACTAGCAGTCACTCTTTCTCCCCCAGCCCCTCAAACCCTCCTACTCCCTCACCACCACTTCCTGGCCCCTGGCAACCACTAATCTACTTTTTGTCTCTAATTTGCCTATTCTGGACATTCATATACAGGGAGTCATACAATATGTGGCTTTCTGTGTCTGGCTTCTTTCACTTAGCATAATGCTTTTGAGGTTCATCCATGTTGAAGCTTCATTCCTTTTTATGGCTGAATAACATTCCATTGTATGTGTATACCACATTTTGTTTATGTGTTCATCAGTTGATGGACTTTTGGGGGAGTTGTTTCTTCTTTTGGGCTATTATTATGTTGCTAAGACCATTTATATATAAGGTTTTGTGTTGGACATGTTTTCATTTCTCTTGGATATATACACCTAGAAGTAAAATTGCTGGGTCATAGAGTAACTCTGTGTTTAACTTTTTGAGTAACTTGTCAGACTATTTTCCAGTGTGGCTGTACCTTTTGCCCCCACCAGCAGTCTATGAGGATTCTAATATATTCACATCTTTGCCAATACTACTTACTGTCTATCTTTTTATTATAGCCATCTTAGTGGGTATGAAAGTGTTATCTTGTGATTTTATTTTGTAATTCCATAAGTATGATGTTGAGTATTTTTTCATATGCTTATATGCTTTCACCATTTGTGGATTCCTTTTTATTTTTAGAGATAGGGTCTTGCTTTATTGCTCAGGTGCTGGAGTGCAGGTGATCATAGCTTGCTACAGCCTCAAACTCCTGGGTTCAAGCAATCTTCTTGCCTCAGTCTCCTAAGTAGTTGGGACTACAGGCGGAAGCCACCATGCTTGGTGGCTAATTTTTTAATTTTTTGTAGAAATGGGGTCTTGTCATGTTGTCCAGGTTAGATTCAAACTCCTGACCTTGAGCAATTTCCCCCACCTTGGCCACCCAAAGTACTGGTATTTCAGATGTGAACCACCACAGCCTGGCCTGCTATTTGCATAATTTCTTTGAAGAAATGTCTTTTCAAATTCTTTGCCCATTTTTATTTATTTATTTATTTATTTGAGACAGAGTCTCGCTTTGTTGTCCAAGCTAGAGTGAGTGCCGTGGCGTCAGCCTAGCTCACAGCAACCTCAAACTCCTGGGCTCAAGCAATCTTGCTGCCTCAGCCTCCCGAGTAGCTGGGACTACAGGCATGCGCCCCCATGCTCAGCTAATTTTTTCTATATATATTAGTTGGCCAATTAATTTCTTTCTATTTATAGTAGAGACGAGGTCTTACTCTTGCTCAGGCTGGTTTCGAACTCCTGACTTGGAGCAGTCTGCCCACCTCGGCCTCCCAGAGTGCTAGGATTACAGGTGTGAGCCACCGTGCCCAGCCTCTTTGCCCATTTTTAAATCAGGTTGTTTCTCTTTTTATTGGTGAGTTGTAGTGAATCATTGGTACTTGATGTGTTTGAAATAGAAAATATTGACAGTTGTATTTTCTTTCAGGATAAAGTTTTACACAATATCATGTCTATTTTTACATTTATGGGAGCCAATGTCATGCGCCTTGATGATGCTTATAGTTTTCAAGTTATTAACAAGACAGTGAAAATGGTTATTCCAGCACTTATTCAGGTAAGCTGTCATCATTAGAATTTTTTGTAATTTTGCACATAAATGACATTAAAAGCCTTTCTGAAATGCTCCCAGTACTTGTGCCTCTTAAATTTTAGGATGGTGAAGCTAAGAAGCAGTGTTGGAAATAATGTCTTTCTCAAGCATATGAACAAACATAGCTGGTTCTGCTTTGCTGCGAGGGTGTATCTATAAAAGTGTCTTAACATTCTGATAGGATGAATTTACATCTACTGTCTATTTCAGGACCGCACTTCAGTTTGATAAGACCCTTTTGTAGGTTTATGAGGGTAGGAACTTTTAGAGCTACAATGGCAAATTTATTAACATGCAGTTCAACGTTTACCAAGCATTCTATAAGAGCCAAGTACTCAGAAGTGAAATGTTGTCTCTGCCAGTAACGGATGAACAATTTGAAAGTAAAAAGTCTCAAAGATGAAGGAGCTTGATTGTCTACTTGAGTTTTCTGTTTATGCCCTATACTTGTTAATTAATGTCTTTTCTCATGCTACTGACCATTCTAGAGATGATGGTATTCAGTGCCTTTTTCTTTCAGTCTTGGTGTCAGATTGGTGTTCTCAGTGTCCAAGAAATTGGCAATTATAGGACATATACACAAAAAGAATAATAACTATATGTGTTACTATGATATATGCTAATGGAATAAAGAAATGCTAAAGACTGTAGAATAGGGAAAAGTCCATGTGGGCCAGGATGATCAGAAAATGTCATAAGAAATAGAATTTGAGCTGGTGTGAAAGAAGGAAAGGATTCCTCAGTGAAATGGCAGAGCCAATAGCATGAGAAAAGGCATGGTCTAGGAGTGTGTAGTGTGTTTGAAGAATGTAATGGAGATCGATTTCATGGGGAACAGAGGGTTGGGACAGGTAGGCATTGGTTCATTCATTCAAGTGTTTGTTTATTCTGTCATTCACTCAATGATGTTTTGATCACCAGTGCCAGAGCAAAATGGTTGGAACTTGATTCTGAGAGCTGCAGAGAGTTAGTGTTCTTTTCTGTGCTCTGCTTCTCTAGATTATACCCATTCTCCTCAAGGCACAACCCAAATCCTGTGTGATTGGTGTCTGAGCAGACTTGCCATCCATGCTGCATCTTTGGCATCTGCTCTTTACTGCTTCCTGTTATCTTTTCACACGTATGTCTTGTTTCATGCAGATTGTAAATATCCTTTGGGGCAGGACTCACATCTTACACTTTGTATTTCCCTCAGGGCTAAATAGTGCCTGGGAATTGATAGATACTCATTGAATATTTGTTGTTAGGTCTTTGAATATGAAAATTCTTACGATAACTTTTGGGGACACATTTGAAAGCCTTATCCACTTAAAGCTCATTTTGTGGGGAGTTATTTGCACCTACTCATTGTCCCTGCTTGCTGTTCTGCAGTCTGATAGTGGAGACTCCAGAGAAGTCACAAGAAACATTGAAGAAATTGTGGTGAAAATCATTAATGTGTTTGTGGATGCACTGCCCCATGTCCCAGAGCACAGGCGCCTGCCCATCCTTGTTCAGCTCATTGATACACTAGGTGCAGAAAAATTCCTCTGGGTTCTCCTCGTCTTGCTCTTTGAACAGTATGTCACAAAAACAGTGCTGGTGGCTGCCTATGGAGAAAAGGTCAGAACATAGGATGGGGGGTGATGAGGACAATGGTTACATTTCAGATTTTATAATATTGTCCAGTTTAAACTTGGGGCTGGTGATGCTTAATGTGTTTTATTTAACAGTGCTTGCTGAGAACGTTTTTCAAAAATGATTTTGTCATTTTAAAAATTTGCTCTCAGAGCCTGCAGCACTCTGAATATCCTCAGTGGCAGCAGAACATCTTCTGAGGGTGATTTGTCTTCTTTAAGAAACAGATGGTACCATGCTGGTGGGTCTGTTTTAAGGCCAGTGGAGTATGGCTGTAAAGTAATGAAACAGTGTCTTTTGAAAGTGGTTTTAAAGGCATTTTGTGGGGAAATGGAAGAGCATCCATGTACCTGAAATTAGCAAGATGCAGACAAAGGCAATTGTCTGGAAAAGCGCAATTTTGGATAGACGAGGGTAGAATTTATGAGGGCTGCTACTCCTACAATAGTAGTAGTAGTAAAGTAGTATTTTCAGTTCTGCTAGAAACCATAATGCAAATTAGCCTGGAATTATGCCTTCCAATTTGCATAAGTGGGCTTTTTTATAGCAGCGACTCAACTAACTTATTCATCTGGTGATGACCATAAGGAACTTTATATAATGAATTTGCATACTAAGGAATATTTCTTAAACATGCTCTTTTGTATTTATTAATTAAAATATGATAAGTATAGGTTTGTTACCTTTTTTCTTTTTATACAGGATGCTATTTTAGAGGCAGACACTGAATTTTGGATTTCAGTCTGTTGTGAATTTAGTGTCCAGCACCAGATACAAAGCTTGATGAGTATCCTCCAGTACTTAATAAAGCTGCCAGAGGAAAAAGAAGGTAAGCATAAATTAGGTATTATTTATTATTTAATCTGAAAACTCAAGAGGAGCAGAAAAGAATCCAGGTTACCCTTAGTACATCTTTATTATTTTTTCCCCCATTTCTTTATTAGGAAGAGAAACTTAGTACATCTTTAGAAGGATATTTTTTATGTAAATTAATAATTATTGAGTATATGATTGTGTTCTTTCTTGAATCCTTATGGAAAGTAGTCAGTAGGATTTCTACTTGCCATTTACACACATAGTACCTCTGTGCTTTGCATTGTTTTCTTAGCTATGGAATGTTACCAGTATTCAAGATAAATTATATTCAAATGACAGTAAGCTAGCAGGAGGTTATTAGCTATCTCTTAGCTTCCCATTAAAATATCTGAAAAGAGGTAAAAGAAAAGAAAAAAAAATAGATACCACATCAGTGATAACTAAATATTAAAATTGTACTATAGGCTGGGCGCGGTGGCTCACGCCTGTAATCCCAGCACTCTGGGAGGCCGAGGCGGGCAGATTGCTTGAGGTCAGGAGTTCAAAACCAGCCTGAGCAAGAGCGAGACCCTGTCTCTACTATAAATAGAAAGAAATTAATTGGCCAACTAATATATATAGAAAAACATTAGCCGGGCATGATGGCGCATGCCTGTAGTCCCAGCTTGAGAGGCTGAGGCAGTAGGATTGCTTGAGCCCAGGAGTTTGAGGTTGCTGTGAGCTAGGCTGACACCACGGCACTCACTCTAGCCTGGGCAACAAAGTGAGACTCTGTCTCAAAAAAAAAAAAAAAAAATTGTACTATATAGCAGAGTCTTGAAGAAAGTTCCGTTAATTGCAGCAGCAGGAGGCTGGTTTAAGAAAGGGTAGATGTGTTGAAAGTTCTTAGTTCTCTACTCTTCGAAGCAGAACAGGTGCATTAGAAGATACTAAGGACTCCACAGTGACTATTTTCTGTGTGACCAGCTGTCTGTTGGCCCTGTCACCCCTGTTTGGCCAGGCAGTAACTTGTCTCATCCTGCAGTTTGCTCAGGTTTGGTAGGGACAGACCAGGGAGGTGCCTAGAGAGCTGTATGTGGTGACATGGTTAAGGAAGAGTCTTCACATTGAGTCCTTCTCTAGGGCAGTGGTTTCTAAGTGGTTCACCATGGAGCTCTGACCACTGCACCCTCAACTCAGTTCATATTACATACCTTTGATAAGGAAATCTACATTTGAAATTTTAAGTTCAAAGATTCCTTCTGTAATATCCTTTTCTTCCATTTGATTGTCTCAGTTGCTCTGTTTTGTTTTGTTTTGTTTTTTGTCTTAACACATCCTCTTAGGGCTGTTGGGTACTTTCTTGATAAATACACTCACATTTTTTTGCTAATTTGGAAGAGGAAAAACTCGTGGTCATATCCCATTAACATGCTATACTTTAAAGCTCATTATATCTATACCTGTACAAAGGATTCAGGTTGAAAATGTTTTGTTGCTATGTTTCAGAAACCATTCCCAAAGCAGTATCTAATAAGAGTGAATCACAAGAAGAAATGCTACAGATTTTTAATGTAGACACTCACACTAGCAAGCAACTGCGGCATTTTAAATTTTTGTCGGTGTCCTTTATGTCTCAGCTCCTGGCTTCTAACAGTTTTCTCAAAAAGGTAATGTGTTCTTTAAATGTGTTTATGATAAAATGATTTTGCTTTTTCTAAAGGAACTGTGTTTTAAACTAGTATAACAAAAATAGCTTGGTAAATGTGTCATTAAAATAGGCGCAGCATGCTTTTAAAGATAATAGAAAAAAATAGTACACTTCATGAAAAACTGTTTGGCTTGATCTATTAAGGTTGAACATAATAGAAACCCTATAACTCAGTAATTTCATTCTTAAGTGGTATATACCCAACCAAAGTATATGAACATGTACACCAAAAAACATCTTACATGAGTGTTTTTTTTTGTTTGTTTGTTTGTTTTGAGACAGAGTCTCACTTTATTGCCCAGGCTAGAGTGAGTGCCATGGCGTCAGCCTAGCTCACAGCAACCTCAAACTCCTGGGCTCAAGCAATCCTGCTGCCTCAGCCTCCCAAGTAGCTGGGACTACAGGCATGCGCTGCCATGCCCGGCTAATTTTTTTCTATGTATATTATTTGGCCAATTAATTTCTTTCTATTTATAGTAGAGATGGGGTCTCACTCTTGCTCAGGCTGGTCTCGAACTCCTGAGCTCAAACGATCCGCCCACCTCGGCCTCCCAGAGAGCTAGGATTACAGGCGTGAGCCACCGCGCCCAGCCTATGAGTGTTTATAATAGCATTATGCACGGTAGCTGCAACTGGGAACAACTCAAGTGTGTCTCAGCAGAGTGGACAAATTGTCTGTGGTCATAAATGAACATGGGTGGACCTTAGGTCCCCAGTGTGACACAGCCATCTGATGAACAAACAATATTGAAAGAAAGAAGCCAGACACCAAAGAATACATACTATGGCTCCAGTTATATAATGTTTAAAAATTAAAAACAGGCAAAACCAATCTATGGTTTTATAAGTTGGGACAGTGCTTATATTTGGGGAGGAAGGAAAGGGCCGTAAGGGGCGGCAAGGATAGGAGGCTTCTGGGGTGCTGTTCATGTGCTCTTTCTTTGCCTAGAGACAGTGAGCTTTGCCTGTGTGGTTTGTGTATTAAACTTCAGTTTGAACAATGAGAGGGAAAGAAAGGAATATCGAGATAGGAATACAAAAATGGTTTAACATTAGAACATTTTTAAAGTATAATACTATAAAGCATTAACAGATCAACAGGGGAGAACCATATGATCACTGTGAATTTTACAGAGAAATAATTCAGTAGATTCAATTCTCATTTCTGATATAAGGAAAAAAGGTCTCTTAGCAATGCAGAGTAGATTGGAATTACTTTGTCCCGATAAGCCTGTGGTTTATTTTTTATCATATCTAATAATGAAACATTAATAGTATGCCAGCTAAAGTCAGGAACGCCCTCCATTTCTGTTCAGGAAAAGAAATGAAATGTGAGAATCAGGAAAAAAGAATCAACAAACAATTAATAGAGATCAGTGTAGAAAGTGATCCATATCCAGCAAGCTGTGTGAGCTAATAGTCTTACACACCACTGTACTTTTAATCTAATAGAAAATAGAATAGAAAAAAGGATTTCATGTACAATAAAAACATAAACTTAAAAGGTACTAAGAATAAGCCTAATGAAAACATGTGCAGGAAGATTATGGAGGAATGTCCAAGATACTAAAGGACATAAGACTTGAAGGAATGGAAAGAGATACTGTGTTCATGCACAGGAAGACTCACTGTTTAAAGATGTCAGCTCTCCCCAGATTAGTCTAGAAATTCAATGTACTTCTTCAATTACATCATTTTTTAAAATGATACTGACAAGTTGATACCAAAAATGCAAGGGGCCCAGGACAGTGGTGGTGCAAGAGTAATCAGATGGATTGATGTGACTGAACAGTAAGCTCAGAAACACACCTACGGGTAGGTAAGAAGTGTGGCAGGTGACTTCACAAAGCAGTGGGGAAAGAGAACTGTCTAAGGACTAGCCCTGGCATGATTTGTTTTCCATTTGGTGAAGAGTCTGATCTCACATCATACACAAAAGATAATTTTAGGTAAAGTAAAAACTTAAATGTGAAAAGCAACACTTAGAGCTTTTAGAAAAAAATCAAGGAGAACATTGTTGTGACCAGAGAATAGAGAAAAATTTCTTTAAAATTTTTATTCAACAAAAAGCTACATAAACAAAGTGAAAAGAAAGCCACAGACTAAGAGAAGGTTATCGCTCTGCATAAATCAGTAAGCGTCAGTTTCCATTAAAACACTGGCAAAGGATATGAATTCACTAAAGAGAAATCACAAATGGCCACTTAATATGTGACGAAATTTAGCCTCCCTAGTAAGCAGGGACTACAAGATTAAATGAGATGTCTCTGTGATGTTCATCAAATTGGCAAAAATATCAAAGTTGTTAATACCAAGGAGTGGCAATGATGTAGGGAACATAGTGGCAGGCAGTGTGCTACTTTTGAAAGCACTTGGCGGGATCCCAAGAGGTTTAAGATGCTAGTAATTCTTGTTACTTAGTAATTCCCTTCTTTAGGTGTACACTATAAAAATGTTCTTCTTTGGCATTATTAGTAAAAGAAAAAAACGGAAATAAACTAAATGTCTAGCAACAGAGGCGAATGGATAACTAAGTTGTGGTCTCTATTGAGGAATATTATGTGCAGTTAAAATGAATGAACTAGAACAACATGAGTTGCCATGCATAGATCTCACTAATCTAATGCTACTAAAAAAAACATGTTGCCCAATGATATGTACTGTTCGAAAACATCAGGATGGTGCTTGTCTCTGTGGGACAGTGGGAAAATGGGATGAGGGAGCTGAATGTTGGGGCTACAGCTGTATCCGTCATGTTTAACTTCTTAACAAATGATATATGAGCTCCCAAGAGCAGCATTTTGTAGAATTGTTAGTTGATTGCAATATTTTTCTGAGTCTTGGTAGTTCTTTACAGATACTACAAATAGAATATAATTAGAATAAATTAAGAGAAATAGAGTTACTATAGTATAATGAGGATGATCTGAACCTGATTAAATTGTAATGTCAGAAAATAGTTGCTGGCTGGGCGAGATGGCTCATACCTGTAAACCTAGCACTTTGGGAGGCTGAAGCTGGAGATTCGATTGCTTGAGGCCAGGAGTTCAAAACCAGCCCAAGCAATGTAGTGAAACCCCACCTCTACAAAAAAAAGAAAGAAAAAAAGAAAAATTAGCTGAGTGTGGTGGTGTGTGCTTGTAGTCCCAGCTACTTGGGAAGCTGAAGCAGGAGGATCTCTTGAGCCCAGGAGTTTGAGGTTGCAGTGAGCTATGATCACACCACTGCACTCTGGACTGAGTGACAGAGCAAGATCCTGTGTCAAAAAAAAAAAAAAAAAAAAAGAAATAAAGTTGCTATGGGAGGTTTGAGGGTTTGAATGAATAGTCTGAGTTTTATTGAACCAACTTCTGATGACTTTTTATTATCTGCTTTCAGACTATTCTAATGATGTCTTCTTTAAAAATTAGGTACTTGAAAGTGGTGGTCCTCAGATTTTACAGGGCCTTGAAGAGAGGTATGTTTACTTTTGTTTTTTTTTTACTTTTTGTTTGGAAATGATTTCACAGTTAGAGAAAAACCAGAAGAATAGTACCCCAAACTCTCATATAGTCTTTACAGCCAGGCTTACCAATTGTTAATAGTTTTTGCTACATTTGCTTTCTCATTCTCTCCACGTACATGTTTTTTTCCTCTCAGCCACTTGAACGTAAGTTGTGTGCGTTATGCCTCTAAGAGATATTCATATAAAACCACAGTACATTTATCAAACTCAGAAAATGTAACATTGATACAATACTGTTATCTAATCTAAAGTTCTTATTCCAGCCCCCTTCATTCTCCCAACAATGTCCTTTATACCACATTTTTTTCTGGGTCACAGTCCATTCCAGGATTGTATCATGTATTTAATTGTCATGTCTGTTTAGTGTCTTTTAATCTGGCCCAGTTCTGTATGGGCTTGTGGAATTCTTGCTTTATTCAGTGAACTATAATCCGTATGCTGCTGTTATGTATCTGGATATAGAAATTCTTTCCCTTCACTACCACATCCTTACAGGTAGTGTAATAGTGCATAATGCATATATGACTTACTTTCAAATGGCTCAGAGGAAAAAAGTATGTATGTAGAGAGAATGATAAAGCAAATGTAGCCAAAAACTCCTGTCCTTGCTCTGTTCCTCCTTCCCGGGGCTACAGTTCTGCCCTGTATCCAATATTGTGAGCTGCCAAGTGCCAGTCCTGCCCAGGCTTTTAGCACTGTGCGTAGGACTTTCCATTTCAGGGGTGGTTTTGTCTGTGTCCTCTACTCCTCTCCTCTGTTGTGCAGTGTCACGTTCTCTCTCTCCTTTCCCCTCCACCTCCCCACCTTCAGGATGGCAGCGGTCGGGGAGCTCCAGTGGTAGTTGTGTTGGAATTTGGTGTGTACTTTTCTAATACAGGTTATTTGAAGTTTGTAGTCATTTTCTGTCTCCTAGAAATGTTGGAGACATGGGTTCTGTCTTGTTGTATTCCTCTTTGGTCCAAATGTGTGTGGGGGTGTGGCCAGCTGCTATTAACCTAGGGCTGTAACTCCCTGAACACCCCACTTGGACAGCACAGTCAGACTCATTGCTGATTCGGCACCTCACAGAGCCTAAGTAAGGAATGTCCTTCTGGGGAGAGGCACCTGTTTACTTCTTTGTGATGTTTCTCTGTGGTGATAATCCTTTTTCCACATAGTTTTTGAAATAATGTCGTACTATTTAATTGATCTTTCTACATGAAACATTCAGCATAAGATAGACATGAATGAGTTCTTTAAATGCTTTTAGCTCCTGTTTGCTGACCGAGTCTCCTGTGTTTCAGGTTGCTAGAAACCGTTCTTGGATATATTAACACTGTAGCACAATGCGTGGAAAAAAATGCAGACAAACTAACTGTGAAGTTTTGGCGAGCACTCCTTAGTAAAGCTTACGACATGTTAGATAAGGTAGGTTTTCATTTTTCCTCATAATTATTGTGTTTTTTTATGTTATTGTGAAATTGTTTAAAGTTTTACTTTAAGAAGAAACTTAGCAATACCTTTTCTGAATATAGTGAAGCCCCAATTTTTCTTAGAAAAGGATCTTTTTTTTGATATTCAAATGAAGAAATGTTTAATTGGTATTGATACAGTATCTTTTTAATTAAAAATGAGACAAATCTTTTTGTGTCTTTTGAGGTTTCCTTTGAATCTGCATGCCTAGATTATCTATTTTAATGATAATTTTAAAACGTATACATAGGGACAACCCATAAAACTGCATCAACTGGATCCTAGATCCTCTTTCCCCAAGGGCAGCCCATTCTTGGTTCTTAGAAAAGGATCTCTTAATGATTAAAAGTAAATTTGGGAAAAAATTGTTTTCCTACCAGTTATAAGAACTTGTACCTTAAATATATTTTAAATGATCAGACATATACTATATAATGTCCTACTTTAAGTTGAATAAAATAAAAACATTTTTAAGTATATTAGGTAGATACATATCACTGGCCTTTTGAAGTTAGGAACACTGTTCAAATCCAACTAAATTATTCAGCTCCATATCCTTGACACTCTTAACATCAAGTTTTTGTTTTGTTTAATAATGTGTGATTCATCATAATGCCTACCTGAAAGATTATTGTAAGAATTAAATAAGAAAATGTGTATGAAAATGCCTGCCCCTAGGTGTGCAGTGGTTTGAAGTCTGTCTTAATCAGAGTTGACTCTTTTTTCTTTTCTTTTAATGTTAAATGTAAAACTTCTTTATAGGTCAATGCCTTGCTGCCCACAGAAACATTCATTCCTGTGATTAGAGGACTGGTGAGCAATCCCCTACCATCCGTTCGCCGGAAAGCACTGGATCTTTTGAATAACAAGCTACAGCAGAACACATCCTGGAAGAAGAAAATAGTGAGTGAAGAACATAGAGCAGAGCCATTTACTATCCTTTGCTTTGTCAGAGAGCTGCATTGAACTCCCTTAAGTTTCTCTAGTGGAGCAATTTAAAATTGAAGTATATCATTATTATCTGAGTATAATGATACATGTGTATTTAAAAATGTGATGTTAATTCTAATGAGAGTATGTATGTGTTGGAAGAGCTCCTAGACTAGAATCTCAGCCCATTGGAATTCTTACTGATACAGACCATATCTTGCCTTAGCTTTAGCATAATTCTGATTCCCTTTTGCTCTAGACCAGTAGGCTGCTTCGTATAAATCAGAAATGGATCAGCAAGCACTTGCGTTCACTTAGTGGTAAATAAAGCAGATGGAAAAACAACTGCTGTGCATAATTGTGTGGCTTAGGACCCCTCATTCTGATTTTCATTTAGACAGTCTCAGACCATGACAATGGGAAAATAGACCAGCAGTTTTTGCAGCTTTCATTATTTGGGGGTTTGGCTCTCCTCTTCAGATTCACCGTTTCCTGAAACTGGTTCCAGACCTCTTGGCCATTGTGCAGCGTAAGAAAAAGGAGGGGGAAGAAGAACAAGCAATAAACAGACAGACAGCTTTATATACTCTCAAGCTTTTATGCAAGAATTTTGGTGCAGAAAATCCAGAGCCTTTTGTCCCAGTGTTGGACACTGCAGTGAAACTGATCGCTCCAGAACGGAAGGAAGAGAAGAATGTCTTGGGAAGTGCCCTGCTTTGCATAGCGGAGGTGGCCTCCACCCTGGAAGCCCTGGCCATCCCCCAGCTCCCCAGGTATGCTGCTCGACACTTGCGATAGGAGCCATTACAGTTGACATAGATTGAAAAATACTACCTTGTGACTTTTTTTTTTCTCCTCTTACATAAAATTAGATTTTATTAAAGAATTGATCTTCTCTTCAAACTGAAAAACACATTACCATTTTCTGTCAGATGTACTCTTTGTGGTGTTAATTGTTCCCCAGTTCTTCCTTCCTTTGCCTTGTAATTAGAAAGCAGTGGGTAAAGCTCCTTGGTGGAGGGTCCCATCCTAGTTGGGCAAAACTAAAGCTGCCTCGTGCTGTCACATTAGGAAGCTGGATGGCCGCATCTTTGCTCTGACAGTGACTGGCCATGTGGTCATCAGTACCTGCCACGTGGGATTCCTATAGGGCAGCGTGCGCAAGGCTTTTTGCACAGTGCCAGACACATAGCAAGTGTTAAGTAATTCAAAGACATTGTTATTTTTTAAAATTACTATTGGGTCAGTACTTTTGGCACTGGGAAATTTCTTGCACTTGGTCACATAAAATGTGTGGATGACATTTTTTAGGCTACGAGATATACCATGATGTAACAGGCACAATTCATTTAGAGTATTTTCCTAATGACCTCTACTCCATTCTCCAGTCTCTATTTCTTAAAGTTCCTGTAAAACTCTTGCTCTTTATTTTTAGCCTGATGCCTTCATTGCTGACAACGATGAGGAACACCAGCGACCTGGTCTCTAGTGAGGTCTACCTGCTCAGTGCCTTGGCCGCCCTGCAGAAGGTCGTCGAGACTCTCCCGCACTTTATCAGCCCCTACCTGGAAGGTGTTCTGTCCCAGGTGAGCCATGACAACCACAGCATGCTACATTGGTGACAGGGGAAAGTGAAAGTTAACAACATATTCAGTGATTTTATTTTTTCTGTGTTAGTTTTCATTTGACAGAAAGGATTCTTTATTTCTGAAAAGATGTACTTGTTTTTATAAAGTGTGTACTTTTTCTCTTCCATCATCCCTTCTGCTTAATCATGAAATTGACATGGGGTCACTTTTTAGTGAGGCTCTTCTTTCTTTTTTAACTGTCCAGAATGTATTTTATTGCTTTGTTTGCCTCTGCAAGCTCTTTGGAGTTGGGCTGGTATAGCTGTCTTTTAATACTTCTTGTGGAAACTGGTGTGCCCTGTTTGTTTCTAATGTGGAAGCTTTCTTAATCCTAAAGCATCTTGCAGAATCCCTATGTTGCAGATCAGTGGTTACCTGTCGATACACGAGGGCAAGTGGCACTGCTAATTGAAAATGCTCAAGGATATTGAGCTCTTGTTCCCCTGGTTATTCCTGTTCTGTTGTGTTGATCATTTGCCATTTATGAGGTTAGGAGCCTAAACTACCACAGGGCAAATGATTTAACCAATTCCCATATTCTACAGCCAGGGCTTCACAGTAGCCTTCTCACAGAAAGAGGCCTGTGCTCTGAGGAGCTTTCTAGATTTTTTATCAAGGAAGAACTTGACTCTTGTTGTGGTCTTTCTAAGAACATCATCAATCTGGGTGCTCTGTGTGCTTCTGCATCACTTACCTTTACCCTTGTCAGTTGGGAAAGAGACATTTGCCTGGTTTTATTTATAAATGTTTAGAGTTAGCTTTATAAGGAATTCTGTGTAGCTAAAATGTGCTAATAAGCATTTCCCATACATTAGCTTTTGATTGACTTCCTGTCATCACTAAGTTCATATTAACCTTGATCTCTGTTTTTTATATTCCAATAGGTGATTCATTTGGAGAAAATTACTAGTGAGATGGGTCCCGCCTCACAGGCTAATATTCGTCTCACATCTCTTAAAAAGACATTGGCTACCACACTCGCACCCCGAGTCTTACTACCGGCCATCAACAGAACTTACAAGCAGATTAAGAAGAACTGGAAGGTTAGATCATATTGGGTATTAGATTTTGGAGGAGGGCGAGATGGTACTAAGATTTTTGAATTTTCACTGAAAGAAGAATATGATTATTTAATTCCTTTGCAAATGCATTACTGAACTCTAGGAATAATTTAAAAAATAGCGTATCTCTTTACTGTGTTGTTGGTAGAATCACATGGGTCCCTTTATGAGCATCTTGCAAGAGCATATCGGGGTGATGAAGAAGGAAGAGCTCACCTCCCACCAGTCTCAGCTAACCACATTTTTCTTGGAGGCCCTGGACTTCCGAGCACAGCACTCCGAGGTAAGCTTATTTTCACTCTCCCCAATTCTAAAGTTGTTAATTGCCTATTTAAAAGCCAGAGAAAAATCTAGCTGTGTAACAGTTATGCTTGCCAAAATAATTTAGAGAAGATATCAGTACTTTGGCTGAGAATAAATCATCTCTTCTATTTTCAGAATGATTTGGAGGAAATTGGAAAAACAGAAAGTTGTATCATTGACTGTCTAGTAGCCATGGTTGTAAAGCTTTCTGAGGTCACATTCAGACCCCTGTTCTTCAAGGTGAGACTTTCTTCCTCCACTTCTCCTTGTGCTCAGATGTCAGTGACAGGATATGTAGAAGAAACTAATATTATGTTACCTTTCAGCTGTTTGATTGGGCTAAAACAGAAGATGCCCCAAAAGACAGACTGTTGACATTCTACAACTTGGCAGATTGTATTGCTGAAAAACTGAAAGGGCTTTTTACTCTGTTTGCTGGCCACTTGGTGAAGCCTTTTGCTGACACCTTGAATCAGTTGAACATCTCCAAAACAGGTTGGTAACTCTCTTCAGTTCAGTTGACACCCTTGCTCTGTGTGCCTTACACAAGGTACAATAAGTGTAAGATACAGCCTAGTGCACGCAGACAAAATGTTGAAGGTTCTTGAGTCTTAGGTTAAGAAGGGTGAATATTTACATTATTGTTGTCAGACATTGAAGTTTGTTTTAGCATGATGAAAAAGTGTTAAATAAGTTGACTTGCTTGGGAGAAGGAATAAAGTAACTACTCTCAATTATTAGAAGTGACTTTAAGACATAAAAATTAAGATTGGTTTATTCTCCAGTGCTAATAAGTGGTCCAGGTGACGGTTGAGGGTAATATAACTTGACAAACTGAGCACAACTCAAAAACAAGGCATCACTTTTTCAAGAGACCATCCATTTGTTCTACCTTCATCCTGATTATGATTTCTGGATTTTAGAAATACTATTCTAATTATAGTAATTTTAATAGTGATTTGAACTTAAACATTGGAGATTAAATTGTGAAATTTTTTTTTTCATTTTTACTCTTCCCCATCTACAGATGAGGCATTTTTTGACTCTGAAAACGACCCTGAAAAGTGCTGCTTGCTGTTGCAGTTTATTTTGAACTGTTTATATAAAATCTTCCTTTTTGATACCCAGCATTTTATAAGTAAGGAGAGAGCAGAAGCCTTGATGATGCCTCTGGTGGATCAGGTAACCACATCAATCAGCTTCTGCTATCAAGGGAGCTGTCGCTGTTCAGTCTTTGAAGGTTTTATATCTATGACTGCTTGCTAGGCTTTTTTTTAAGGGTTTTTTTTTTTTTTTTGTCTTTTTAATGAAATTTTTATTAAATTGATTTTTGATGGGTGTAACATCTACATCGTGGAGTTTGAGTTTTTTTGAATCTCTCAAAGGCATGATACAAGGTTTCATGGTGAATTTATTAATGTTTTTTTAACTGGGCTTTGTTGAGAATGTTTCTGAGGTGGCTGTCCTTTGGAGGAAAGAACTCCAGGGTGTTCTGCAGGAGAGAAAAGGATGATGCCAAGGGGTCTGAGATTCCATTTGCGTCCAGAAGGCAATAAGTTTGCTCTAGAGAGAGTATTAGAATAGCACTTAGTTTTTGTGCCTGCTAATGTCATAAAGGATAGTAAAATATTATTTATACATTTAGTGTTTTTTAAAACAGAAGAAAAATGAGACCTGTTGCTCAAAGTCCTTGTCTTACTCTTCATAGCTGGAAAACAGGCTTGGAGGAGAAGAGAAGTTCCAGGAACGGGTGACGAAACACCTGATCCCATGCATCGCACAGTTTTCAGTGGCCATGGCAGATGACTCTCTCTGGAAACCACTCAACTACCAGATTCTGCTGAAGATGAGGGACTCCTCACCTAAGGTTAGGAACCTGGGTGACAAGCACTGAAACTGTGTTTTTGCCCCATAGTCTACACAGCCTGCAAGTGGCCCTGGGTGTAGATCCTTGTAAACTGACAGGGAGGATACTGCTACTTCTCAGTCAGTACTGCAGGTCTGGTTTTCTGTGTCAGGTGGAAATTTGAGCCCAAGAAAATCTGGGGTTGTACTTACAGGCAGGCTATTTATAAATAATGGCAATTCCCTTCTCCCCCTTCCCCAGTGGTCTGTTAAACACAGGTCCTAAAATTCTTTCTAACTAGTTTCAAATCTTAAATAGCAAAGACTTGAGGTAATTCATTGTGTTTTTTAAGTGCCATTGAAGTGTCATTGTGCTCCAGAGGTGCTTTCAGTTTGTCTGCAGAACAGTCTTTCGAATTGGATATTATCTCCTTTTTGTATACTAGGCTTATTATCTTGTTTTATAAGTGGTGGCAACAGAAGTACAACATCATGGGTAGGTTGAATGGAAGTTAAAATTCCATACCTGAGTGTCATAATTTCAAACTGTTTCAGCAATGAATCACCATTTCTCAAACAAATTATTGTTAGAACTTCACTCGATATATAATAGACCAAAGCAGAATTTTATTAATAGGATTTATTAATTCAAATTACTTATTAAAATATGAGTATAATGAGGCTATTATGATGACCCCTATATTTTAAACTGTAGGTTCTTTCACAAGTTGCAGCATCAAATTTATTTTAATATTTTATTTTGGTTGTACAATATCAAGGAAATCTTGATTGAATATAGGTATTTACGAATAGATTTTTTTTTAATAACTCATTTTGCAGTATCCAAATATTATTCAATTAAAATATCCAAAACTAGAGAGAAGACTAGTAGGGCTTTTGTTTCAAAGTGAATTAATAATGATGTCTAACAATTGCTTGCACTCCTTGTCATAGACAAGCCGTATGAGAAACACCCATTTATTTTGTTGTTTAAAGTTCCATAACTAAGACATCATGACACAGAGTGTGTTTTTTACTCAGTGCTGAGATGAGAGCATGACCCTCTCAGATGCCCTGGTCCCTCTTTATAGTGGTGACCACTGTCAGGTGGTGGGGAGTCCTGCCAGAGATGGCCGGAGATGCTTATTGCCAGTTCGGCACCACCTCGGGCAGCCTGGTGAACTGGTGAGCTCCAGTGCAGTTAAATTTGGTGAGATGCTTGAGTTTGCATGTGGTATTTTTATTTTATTGGGTTTTTTTTTAAGGAAAATAAAAGACATTCACATTAAAGATCTGCACTGCCATAACACAGTTTGGAAAACACAGATTTATAAGGTTGCCAATCTAAACAGATCCCAAATGGCTAAATAAACTGGTATTCTAAGATGAAAATTGGACATGACAAAGCAAAACAAACGCATATGAAATAACATTAAGTTTTAAAAGTAGAACTTGTCTCAACTCAGTACAGATCTTATGATAATAAATACAGCAAAACTACTTTTTTAATTCTTGATTCTTTTATCCCTTTCAGGTTCGATTTGCTGCTTTGATTACCGTATTAGCGCTGGCTGAAAAACTAAAGGAGAATTATATTGTCTTGCTACCAGAATCTATTCCTTTCTTAGCAGAATTGATGGAAGGTAATTCCTAAACTATTAAACTATTAAGAAATAATAACAGTAAAATTCTGTGAAAATGTGCCCAATGATACTGCATATTTGGACATAAGGGGATTAGCGGTTGATCCAGTCTTCTGCCCTGCTGCTCCCAGTCTCAAATGCAGGCAGGCTCGAGTCCCTGTTCTGAGTAGGGGGAGGGAGTGGTGAGTTAGGAAGTGACCATCGTTTGATCATTCGAGACTCTGTTTACAGTGTAATCTTCACTGTCTTTACTTTTGTGCTTTTTCTCCTTGTGATCATACAGATTATAATGTTTTAAATTAACCTTATACATTTGTATGATTGAATATTTTGGTCCTCAGATGTGGGGCTATTGTACAGAAGTGTCTAGTGCTATTAAGGATGTAGTAGGATGTCCACTTTGAATAATGACTATTCACTTGGTACTTGATGTTAGGTGATATACATGGATTATCTCATTTAATCCTCACAGTAGGGTATATGCCATTATCCCTGTTTTACAAAGAAGAAACTAGAGGCCTAAAAGGTTTCAATTACTTGATAAAGGTGACAGAACTAGTAAGTGTAACAGAGGGAGTGGTAGTCTAGACAGCAAGGTTTGTACAGTTTAGAACATACACTTTTAAACATCATACCACCAGATGGCCCAAGAAATAACCGTAAATGTAATGTAGGCAGGGATGGCGGAGCAAGTGGACCAGCACTTTTATACTAATGATTCACTGCTTTGTAAACCTAAGAAGCACATTCTCCTTTGTTTCTTGTCTACTAGAGAAGGTCTGTGTAAGCTACCAAAGGAGTGGCATCCCTAAGGATTTTGAGTTGTGACCACTGTTTTGGGGGATTTTATCTCATTCTGCTTCTAAGTCTCAGCCTGTAAGGAAGGAGGGAGTAAAGGTGGAAGGAGGATAGCAGAGGAGAGTATTCCATGGTGCTCAACCTCATTTCACTCTTTTGATTGAATGATTGCCAGAAAGAGCAAGACATTAAGAATTAGGCTAATGATAACTGGGGCAGGAAGATTGACTCAGATTTTAATGTTGATTTTTTTTTTTTTTTTAGATGAATGTGAAGAAGTAGAACATCAATGCCAAAAGACGATTCAGCAACTGGAAGCTATACTGGGGGAGCCACTCCAGAGCTACTTCTAAAACTTTTTGATCTGTCATTCTCTGCTCAGAGTTCAGATTTATTTTTCATATTTTTACTTTTGGGTGTTTGGTGCCATGTTACTTTTGGTGCCTTAACACTTACTTGGACTACTTATACATATTTTGTCACTTCTTTACAAAATTCCCACCTGGTTTGTGCTACCACATAAGCCTCTCCTGCTAGTTGTATAGTTGCAGAAACAGTAAATGATACATGGTATTTTTATACAGACTGCTGTGTTTGCTTAAACATTTATGATAGTGTTTCTGATCAATATTAATAATAGACATGTTTAATTTTAGCACCTAAAACTAATACCTCATTTGGACTGTAAAGGCTTAACTCTTGCATGTAGCAGTGTCTTATGTACATGGTATCCATGTTGGAGATTTCACTCAGAGTAACACTCTACTTCAAGTACATGTTGTTATTTAGCATTCAACAGGAATACTTTTGACTGCAAAGCCATTTGGGATTTTTACTTTTCGTTTTAAGTAGAAGACACTTGAGCTTTGATTTCTTTGTGTGTGCCCGTGACAGGAAGCAGTTCTGGAATGCGTTTTTTAGTTGAAACTATGATTGTCTCCTTTATTCTTGAATCTTTGGGGTGGGAGCAGGGCATCAGGGCTGAGTATGCTGCTTATAAAACTATTCACACTGGCCCATCACACAACAGGGCCCAGAAACGCTAGGTGGCATGAGGATTACAAGTATCATAATTTCACTGGTGGTTACCAAAGAGTTACTTGTATAAGAAAGTAAGTATCAGATTTTTTTCCAATACTTTGAAGTGCTCTAATCTCTAGTGCTATGTCATGGTGAAGCTAGGGAGGCCTCAAATAAAAAACAAAAACAAATCTGCCTTTATCTTTAAAGGCATCTAAGAATTGTCCCTTAGAATGTTCACATTGAGTTTGAAAGCCTTTGATCTAATGTAATATAGAAATTTGGTATGGGATTGTGACAAACAAAAAGCCAGCTTGCAATGTAGAACTGTACCTTATTAGAAATGATTATTTCTCTTTAAGAAATATCTCAACAAAAATCGTAAGATTTTTGCATTTATTCTGTCAAAGAATCAGTCTTAATATTTTGTTTCCATGTGAAACAAAAATGAAAATGAACCTTTTAAGATTTAGAGAAACAATGTTGGTGGGCTTTTTTTTTCCTAAATGCCTTACAGTCTCCAAGATCTCAGCCATGCATGCACTCTGATGTTCTTTCTGAAGAAAAAATAACTGGGGGTGATTCAAGAGCCTTCTTGCCTCTATAACTGACCCTGTCTTCCTGGCCCCCAGTGTTTTCTGGAGGTGGCAAGACTGCATAATAAATTAACATGAAAAGCTGGAAAAGAATTAAGGGCTACTAACAGTTTCTACACTGAGAACTTTTTAAAAAATATTAATAATAGTATTCTTTTCAATGTGTGGACAGAAATAATATCTAACCAAAATCGGTTATGGAAATATTCCTAATCCTGACAGAGTTCTGCCCAGCAGTTTAATGTGATAAATGATCTAACTGATTTAGTTTTTTTTTTTTTTGGAGACAGAGTCTCACTCTTGCCCGGGCTAGAGTGCCATGGCATCAGCCTAGCTCACAGCAGCAACCTCAAACTCCTGGGCTCAAGCAATCCTACTGCCTTAGCCTCCCGAGTAGCTGGGCCACGCCTGGCTTAATTTTTTCTATTTTTAGTTGCCCAGCTAATTTTTTCTACTTTTTTAGTAGAAAGGGGGGTCTCAAACTCCTGACCTCAAGCTATCATCCTGCCTCAGCCTCTCAGAGTGCTAGGATTACTTACAGGCGTGAGCAACTGCCCAAGGCCTGATATAGCTTTTTTTCCCCTCCCCACTCCCAGACCTTTGAAATTTCCTGTTACAATATGTGATATAGATTCTACATAGAACTTCTGCTAACTCCCTTCAAATAATAGAAAAATTACAATAATGCAACGATTTAACTTGCTGATACAGGTTTGATTTTAATCGCTTAAAAGATAACAACATTTGATCTCAGTTGCTAATGATGACGGACTAGTCTTTAGAGGAACAGCGACAAGTGGTGGTGTTTACACTTGAACAACAGAGCTTTAGTAGGTTACCTCCCTACCTACTTCGTGGGTCTCTCAGTGGTATATGTTACTTTCTGATAGTGCCTATTTTATGAATTCCTTAATTCTAATCTTGACATTACTATGTTACCCACAAATGTCTTACAAATTAAGTGCATCTTGCCTCTACCTTAAACTTCTGTAGGAGTCTCTACAGACCTCTGACTCACCCTGTGTTCAAATATGCAGAAATCAGCTGCCTTGAGCTTGACATCAAGTTAATTTCAACACCATTTGTTTTTTGTTTGGTTTTGGTTTTTTTGCCTTCATTTCTGTGCTCTGTTCAGATGTCATGTTAATTATTTGTTGTTGTTGTTGTTTTTGTTGAGACGGAGGCTCGCTTTCCAGGCTAGAGTGAGTGCCGTGGCGTCAGCCTAGCTCACAGCAACCTCAAACTCCTGGGCTCAAGCAATCCTCCTGCCTCAGCCTCCCGAGTAGCTAGGACTACAGGCATGCGCCACCATGCCCGGCTAATTTTTTCTTTATATATTAGTTGGCCAATTAATTTCTTTCTATATTTATAGTAGAGACGGGGTCTCGCTCTTGCTCAGGGTGGTTTTAGACTCCTGACCTGGAGCAATCCGCCCGCCTCGGCCTCCCAGAGTGCTAGGATTACAGGCGTGAGCCACCACACCTGGCCATGTTAATTATTTGTTAGAGCTTACAGCTCCTACAGCTGGTAGATCTAGATCTATCATGCTAAAGAAAATTGCCAGGTGTAAATCAACATCAGTTCACTCAAATTATAGGACCTGACAGAGCACTGGTTATGAAAGCAATCAGTGGGGAAGGAGTAGTGTCTTGTACAGATTAGTGTCTAGGTGGTTTAACGGCTACATAACTGTTTAATCCCAAAGAACGCCTGACGAGTTAGTACAAGGCCTGTAGAAAAACTGCACAGTGGTAGGGCACGGAAGAGTCTCAGCTCGAGAATACAGAACAGACTGGCTTTTGGCACCAGGATGTGTGTATCCCAGCTCCTAGCACAGTGCCAACAAAAAATACGTGCTCAGTCCATGTTAGCTACTGTATTATAGCAGGTACTTCATAAATACTTGTTGAATGTGATTTTAAAAAGAGGCCAAATCAGGTGAAAGCAGAGTGACCTCAAATTTCCTCATTCAGTGCCAGACGTAGCCATACCGCATGGCAAGGACCGAGAACACCCAGTAGGACTTGATGTTTTGCAAGCTCATTTTAACAATATAGAGACAGTGAGATGCATTTCGACAAGGCCAGTACCACAGAAGCCATTTTGTATTTCGGGTTTTGCAGCGGTCAGGTCAGCTACCAGCTCCTCACTTCCAGTAAGTGGATGTCCCCATTAATTTCCAGCATGTCAATGCTGCTGAGCTCTTTAAACCTGTGCTTGTATTCCAGGCTGTGTACGCCATTTATCGCAACCTTGAATTCTCTAACATCACAATAAATTATCATCTGAAAGGAAAGGAAACATACCATTAGTGGTTCCCCTTAGTTTAGAATTTTTTTTAATTTTTAAAAAATTAGTTGCACACTAATGGAGTGTCAGAGTAAACCATTTGGTTTGCTTTATACACAGAGAAGCTCCCTTGGCTTGCTGCTGTTGACTTCCCTTCTGGGATTTCTATACCCTAGTGGCATCTTCTGCCTTGTTTCAAGTTACTTTAACATGGCCGGGCGCGGTGGCTCACGCCTGTAATCCTAGCTCTCTGGGAGGCCGAGGTGGGCGGATCATTTGCGCTCAGGAGTTCGAGACCAGCCTGAGCAAGACCGAGACCCCATCTCTACTATAAATAGAAAGAAATTAATTGGCCAACTAATATACATAGAAAAAAATTAGCCGGGCATGGTGGCACATGCCTGTAGTCCCAGCTACTTGGGAGGCTGAGGCAGCAGGATTGCTTGAGCCCAAGAGTTTGAGGTTGCTGTGAGCTAGGCTGACGCCATGGCACTCACTCTAGCCTGGGCAATAAAGTGAGACTCTGTCTCAAAAAAAAAAAAAAAAGAGAAAGTTACTTTAACATGTGCTTGAAGCCTCTCACCTTCCTTTCCTCAGGATACTCCCCTCCCTCAGTCCCATCCTGTAAGGTAGA
>VSMD01085946.1:0-14181 GCA_008750895.1 Mirza zaza
CCTTAGTCCACAAAAGTGTTTATCTTATTTTCAAACCAGCAACGTCTTCTTGGTTTCCTTTTTTACATATTTTTTTCAGTCATTTGGTACATTTAATCTGGAAGGGATGACTGAAGGATGGATTTACTGAGGCATCCTGACCTGGAGTCTGCAGTCTTTTATACATGGCTTTTGTTCACTAGTCAACTTTAACTAGTTGCTTTGTTTCCACTTGAAAAAAATAACATTAACAATAACAATACTAGAGTTTAATGTTAAACTCTTTGTGAACACAATGTTTAATAGCTATATAATATTCCATCAAATGGAATTGGGGTAGTTCTTTAAGGGAGTACATTATAGAGATAAAAGCCCTTGCCATGGAATATCTCAATTGACAGCTTGAAGAATCATTTTCAGCAAATTGAAGGCAGAGTTTGGATTGCTGAATGGTCCCGTTTTTGTGTTTTAGTTGGAGTAGAGACAGTGAAGTTGAATGACTAACAAAGAAGAAGTCTCTCTACTAGGGTTTTAAACTTCCTGGGCAAGGAGGATTTATTTAAGAGAGGCTTCCCAATTCACAAAGCTATGTTAAGTGGTTTCCATGGAATTGCATTTGGTTTCTGAATATAGCCTCAGGTTATGTGCTATGAAGATAGTTTTGACATTTTAAATGATTGTAACTTGAAACCAAAAACATTTTCCACTGGAGGTAGGAAACAGGCTAAACAAACTTTGTCCTTCCACAACAGTTAGGATTCAGTTTTTGATGCTCAATAACTTTCTCCTGAGATGCTAACAGGGAGCCCTTGTAGCACTCTCTTGCCTTGTCCTTCTTGAAACTGACATGGAAAGTACTTGTTTGTGTTTTGGAGAGCAATGTGAGTTTCCACTCATTTCACAATAGTGTCTGTCTTAGAAATGTGTGTGACTAACCAGCATTCTGAACCAACTTCATAAAAAGAACAGATAATTCAGGAAATGTTTCACCAAGAGAGAGTTTTACTGAGAGTTGTAATTTCATCAATTGGCTGAGAAAACAATTTCTGTATCTCAAATCACAGTATTGCAAAAGTGGGCAGAGCCTCAGCTGTACTTAGATCAGTTCTTGTTTGATTCATGAGTCTCTTCTACTACATTCCCAAGAAGTGGTCATTAAAATTTTGCTTGAATATCTCCACTTATAGAAAAACATTAAAGTAGGAGCATATTCCATTGTTGGATAACTATAATTCTTAGAAAGTTTTTTATATTGAGCAGAAGACTGTTTTCCCATTTGTACTAATTTCCTGTCTGGGGCCATGGAATAAACCTAGTATTTCTTCCATATGGCGGCCTTTTGATTATCTAAAGACATTTGGTGTGGTCTTCCTGGATCTTCCTTTCTCCAGGTAGTACCTTCCAGTTCTTCCAAACAGTTATCACATTTCTTTAACTTCAGCTGAAGAGATGATCCGGGGTTGGACTGGGAATGAGGCCAGAGATAGTGTCTTAAAACACAGTGGGAATCTAGCCATGCAAGAGTCATGCAAGGGCCAGTGGGTAACAAAATAAAGCTTAAAAACATAGACCGTTAATTAGGAAGCAGTTGATGCCAGGGAATTACTATAGAAGCAGGGTAAAATCTAAAAGAGAATTTAACAGATTAGAGTCTAATTTTTAGGGTGATGGCAAATGGTGCAGGTGAGTTACAGAAAAAGGGACTTGTTTAGGGCACAGGGAAAGAAGTAGAGTCTAAGAGACCTCATAGAATCATGATACAGGGGAGCTTTCTGGAGTCTAGACAAGATACCACCAACTAAGAGAACAATTCTACCTTTGATAGTTCCTTGGCCTACTTCTTAATGGAAAACAGATGTAGCCTTTGCCAATTTGAAATGAACTTGTGGTTCTTTACCATCTTATTCTCTCCCCAAAGGACAGCCTTGAGTCTAAGTCACTTTGATTCACATCTGATGTACAGCCTAGAAAACAGAAAACTTTGTCTTCTGCCAATACCTGCTGCAAAATTTTGTAATATGTACTTGTGGTTTATTGAAGCACAGTTAGATATCATTTCTATCAGCAGATTCATATCTGCTAGCTCCTTCTACCCATAAAGGTCCTAGTGAGATGTGTCCTGAAGAAATCTAAAACTATTACCTTTCAACTTTAAATAAAGTTTTCTCCTGGTTGAAGCCTCATTTCTTCCAATTCAGTTCAATTGCCTTCAGATTGAGGCCTATGAACTTAGGCTACAATTGAGACTTCTCTTAATAGGCATTTTCTGAGATTGAGTTGCTAACATCATGAGCAAATGTGAATTTACAATTTCTCTATGGTGAGCCTGACACTTTTCCTAGGAAGTCAGATAGGTCTTTGCTAAAATAGTGGCTGTGTCACTTCCAGCCAATAGTCTGGCCTTGGGAGAGTTCACTAATCTTTCTGAGTCTTAACTTTGCTCATCTGTAAAACACAGATAATCATTATTTATGTGATTTAAGTGAGATTATGTATCTTAGTTTGGGCTGCAAAAAACAAATTACCGTAGACTGGAAGGCTTACACAACAGACATTTATTTCTCACTGTTCTGGTGTAGCGTGGCCTCAAGGCATCTGGGAGAGAGCTTTTGAGTTTCAGGATAGCTTTTTACTCCAGTGTGAAAGGGTAATGATCAGCTATGGAGTCTAGAGGGGCTGCTGTTCCTGAAGGATGTGAGCCCCTACCATGCAAACTTCATAAAGGTGCAGACTTTATCTTCTCTTGTTATGAACAGTGCTTGGCCTGTAATGGTTGCTTAATAAAAATTTGTTGTATGAATGAATGAATGGTTTAAAATATTTATTCTAAGACCTTGATTCTGAAATGGAGGAAGTAATTGGCTCAGGAGAAAGGCTTTCTGCCTATCGCTTGCCCATAGAGGTAGGCACCCTGCTCAATACTGTTGAGGAAAAAAAGAAAGGAGTAGTGTCTACTCTCTGGCTTCATACAGAAACACAATGTCAGTACGATGTTTACTGTCTCCTTTTAGGCTTAGGTTTATAAAACAGGCCCTTATAGGGTTGTTTATTTCCTGTTGGATCCTTAGCCTTCACAATAGGAAAACCAAAATGAAGAAGCAACCTTTAATGCAGTGTACAAATTTAAGTCTTTAATTGGGAGCTCAGCGTTCTTTGCTCAGATTGGAGATGATTTCATCAAATTGGTGAAAAGAAGACACATAATGGCAAACCCAATTGGAATGCATTTCTTCACTGAGGATTTTTCCACTTATACAAAGTGTAGTTTAGAAACCCCGATATGTCTAATTGCATAAAGAAGAATCAAATTCCATGTTAATTTCCAAGCCTGTCTCTTCCTCCAGGCTACTCAACATTGGCCACTATCTCTTCAACAACATTTGTTTTTCATGTTCCCTTGACCTATCAATGTTTCTTGATTATGTACCAGCCTGGCGGATTTGGGGTGCAGTGGGTAGAGAAATGGGAGATGAAGGGATAGAAAAGGTTGTTTTTGAATGGAAGACCTTGTAGGACAGTTTTATGTCACTTTTTACCATTTCACATTCAACCTGAGATCTTGTCTTTAACCTTTTATCAAATGGCTTCTTCATGGGTAGCACCTTAATACTTTAAAATAAAGGTATATTATAAACAGAATAATCTTAAAAATCTCTTTTTTTGCATTTGTTAGTGATACAAACCTTTTCTTTATTTTTCCATGCTCAACACACAGTCAATGGAATAGACAATGTAAGACTTTTGAAAAACTTGTCCCAGGACCATAGAAGGCGGGGCAGCTTGTCACTGGATGTATTTAACTAGAATATTAATGAAAAGAAAAACCCTCAGTATTATTGTGGTTACCACAGTTCTTTAAAACTTCACAACAGAAACATTATGTTTTATATTACCATCTACCTCCTTGAAGGAAACGGTTGTTTTAAAGGGACATCGTGAGACCAATCTCATTATGTGCCACCATGGTGGCTCATGTATCTTCTAGAAATCTGAAATGCTTTAAGCACATCCAAATATTTACACAGAGGGTGTTTCTGTGTGCAGTGCTGCCAAGTGCTGCTCAAGTCATACAACGAAATTAATCATTTATCAGAAGTCTGCGTTAATTACTGAAACAGATAATATATCACTTTTTTAGGATAGGTATGACAATATGTATTCATGCATATTGGAAACCTTATTTTGGTATCTGCAATTTTAGGTGTTTCTTTTTCCTTCTCTAAGGGTTAAAAAAGGGCCTAGACTTTCTTGTCTTGTACTGACATCTTAGGTCCTGCGCCCAATTCATTTGCAAGAGCAGGTAGGTTCCATGATATGATTTGGGGCTTGAACAGACTAGCAGATGCTGTCAGACACCCCACCCTCATTGCTGTGGCATTCACTTGTATACTGAGAAACTGCTTACTGGGAACACTTGTGTCTCTGTGACAATTTTTTTTTTTCCTGGCTGCAGAAATGCTCTTAGTCTGTGGGGCAAGTTGGAAGTTCTAGGGAGTTGATGCCTTAGAAGCAGCCTAAACCAATAAAGGATGGGGAATTGGTGGGTAAATGCCACAGCTTTCTTGCCTTGGTTAGGATAATTCTGAGGGAGGAGTCTTATTGTCTCTCAGCATCGATCTCCAGGCACTTAACTGGCTATACTAAGCATCCTTAATGTTTCTTTATCTTCCCTGCCTCAGTTCCTGTCTCCTGATTGGTGTTCCTAGGGCTCACTTCCCAACTAATCTAGTTGCACTTGGATCTCAGAATCTCCTTTTGAAGGAATCCAGAAATCCTTAGGAAAGTTTCTGCACTAATTTTAGGATTTAAGCAGAACATGCCTGAGTTACACCGAACCAACTGCAGCCCTTTGTAAAGGAACTCTGTACCTTCTGATTTTTTCAATAAATTATTTTTTAGAGCAGCTTTAGATTCACAGAAAAATTAAGCAGAGATTACAGAGAGTTCCCATAAACCCCCTACACATGCAAAGTCTCCTCCACTATCAACATCTGGCATCAGAGTAGTACATTTGTTACAATAGAAGAATCTACACTGACATATCATTATCACCCTCAGTCTAGATTTTATATTAGGATTCACTTCTGGTGCTGTACAGCAGGTCCTCCGACTATGTTGTTTCTTTCAACATCGTTTCATTATAACATCAATGAGAAAAACAATCAATTCCCCAGCCAGAGTCACTGTCTGTGTTGGGTTTGGATGTTCTCCTCATGTCTGTGTGTATTCTGATTTCCTCCTACATCCTAAAAATATGCCTGTTAGGCTAGTTAGCATGTCTACATGGTCCCGTGTGAGCGAGTGCGCTCTGTGATGGGATGGTGTCCTTTCCATGGTAGGTGCCCACCTTGTGCCCTCTCAGGATAGCTTCAGGCCACTTGTGACCCTGAACTGGAATAATTGGATAAATAATTATCTTGTTTTCATTCATTGTTCTCAAATGTTATACATAGCTCACATTTATTTCAATGTTTAATATTAGGAGTGTTTTGGTCTTTATTTAGAAGTTTGGTGATGTTTTTGTGACCAGAAACATGCTATAGGAATTTAGCTGTTATTTATACCAATTAGCCTATAGTGAAATTGGTTTCATTATACATCATTTCACTTAAAGTTTCCATTTCCAAGAACCTATTGACCATATTAAGTGAGGACTTATTGTACATTATATGGGTTTTTGCAAATGTATAAAGACATATATATACCCATCATCTTCTTTGCTTTTTCTTAAGCATTGATTCCATGGTTTTAAAAAAGCTTAAATTAATATTTAAATTTCACTCCTTTAACTTTCCATCCTGAGTTGCTGTCAGGTCAGAGGGCCTGGCGATAATTTGCTACATGTCATCTGCATTGTGCTGCTGGGCAAGCCATCCCCTAAGCAGGTTGTTGAGGATGGCTATACATACCAAAATTTGTAGGTATTGTCATATGTCTTGGGATCTTTAGTTGAAACAGCTATGTAAATATTATCTATTATTATTACTAATCATTGCCCATAGCTGTAATGGTGATAAAGCTTGTGTGCTGTGAGTCCCAGATGCTAGCCTCCTAGGCATTAATGTTCAATGGTGACGTGAACTGCAGTGAACTTGTCTTGTCAGACTGCATCTCTATGCAGAGAACCAAATCCCTGTTGCTCTGAGATGGTGGCCTGTTGTGCTTTACTGCAACTCAATTCTCATTTAAACTTCTGAGAAGTTTCTTTTTTTCCCCCTTTCCTTTTTAAAAAATGGAGAATGGAATAATCAGCCGTAGTTCTTGGTGGGAGGTCCCCTGCGTTCTGCCCTAGATTTTCAAGCTGGCTGTCAAGCCAAGCCAGATTGTAGATGGAGAAGATTTTTTTTTTTTTAATTTTTTTTTAGTTAGCAATTTTCTTTCTTTTTCCCCCCTTTCTCTTTCTCCTTTTCTTTCTCATCCCCTCTAAATCACAGTGCTTGCAGCTGCACAGTTTCAAAAAGTGTACATCCTCCCTGCTGGGCTACAAGCACTGAATTATCTCCCTGGGAACAGTGATTGTCTAGGACACAGGAACCAGAGCTAGCTGTGTGGCTAAAGGCTCCTCGCTGAACATCTTGGCAAGTTTTAGATTCCCATTCTGTATATTGTTGGTGAGGATCGGAAGCATTATGGAGTTGTCAGCTATCTCTTTTATTCCTTCTTAAAAGTCCCTATTTTTTTACTTAAAGTAATTTTTATCTCATGATGTGTTTGTTGGTTAATTCACTTCGCCAATTATTTGCTTCCCTTACTTACTATATACAAGGGCCACTGCTGTCAACTCTGTGCCCAGTACTGTGCCTGGCTCTTAGGGAATGCTCAGGAAATCTTTGTTGAATGAACAAATGTATGAAAAGCTAAAAGGGATCCTAGCTGTCATATAGTACACTTCTTCTCATTCTATGGATGAGAAAAACTAAGGCTCAGTGAGATAAATAGCTTGTTAAAAGTTGTAGAGCTAAGATTCAAATGGAAACCATGAGGGAAGTACTTGAAAACTAAAACATGCCATGGAAATAGGAAGTGTGCCAGTTTTCTTCTGGTGGTGAGCTGGGCAAGGTGTCAGTATGCTGATGTGAGAAGGGACTATGGCAACCTAGACAAGTTACCCACATAGAGTGGTGCCTTTGCAACCTCAGGCCTTGAAACGGTTTTTACCACATCTGTCAGGCTGCATAGGCTAGCTTCATGGGATGTTCATGGGCTCATTTCCAGAGCAGAAGGAAGGCATTGACAATTTGTTTTTCAGCCCAATTTTACATTGTAAGTCCTTCCTACTCAACTGCATGTTCCATCAGCTATCTTTCAAACAATAGTACCTTCAAATGGCTGCTGATTTCCCAGGCAGTTATATTTTTATTGACTGCCGCCCTACCTGAAGTGGGGCTAATGAGTTCTAAACAAATATTGGTTTTTATGAAATATGGTTAAAGAGTGGTCACCAGTCTCTGGGGTAGGAGCTATAAGTGTAGAAGGATATTAAAAAAAGTCTGGGGGTGGATATGTGCAAAATGGAGAAGTGGCTATAGTAAGGCCACTTTATTGGAATGAGGTGGAGTCTTGTGATTCGAATTAAGGACCAGGTGCCAAGGCTTAGAATGCCAATTAGAGAAGGAAAAATGCATTAGCTATTACTTCAGTCTGGCAGGCTCTAGACAGACACATAATAACGACATCGCTGTACCCTTAAGCCAGCTACATGCTGAGGAAGTTAGTTTAGTTTTGGGAATCTATCCTTCTTTCAAGGTGAATTTATTTCTTTTTCTGCAGTGTTTCTCATCGATGAGATGTTAATACATGTTTTTTTTTTTAACCTAATATCTGTGGTCAAATATTTTTTGGAAAGGTAATGTTTAACAAACTTAAGTAGGTTAAGATGGTATTTGTCAGTCTTTGCTATCATAATGTTCTTTGGGAATTTCCAAAAGTGGCTAGTCTCTGTTGAGTATTCTAAACTTATGTAAATATGGAGCACTTTTTGGCAGAGCATTTAGGAGGATTCTAGTTCTGAGAAACTTATCTTTCAAAACAATCTTTTGATGTTCTCCCAGGGTTCAACCATTTGTGATTTGAATGTCTCCTTGGCTCCCTTGGGTAAAATTTTCCTGCCCTGAGAATTGGAATTCTCATGGAAACTTTTGTACCATGTTTGTCTTCTTACATTTATTAGAATGAGCTGTTCCACAATGGATATCAGTCAGCATGATAGTTTTAAATACATCCAGATATTATTTGAAAGTTAACTGAAAATTCAGATAGGTCACATAATTTACCCAAGGTCACATCATTATTTTATTTTTTGCCCTCTATCAACAAAAGTTGCTCCATTGAAGGCCTTCCCAAAATCTTCCTTGTAGCCTTTCAGAGCATCCTGATGGGAAGTGCCTCTTCCTATCTGATCCAGGGGCCTGAGTGTCTTTGTGTAAACTCAGCAAAAGTGAAGCTCATTTCTAAGAAATTTTTGATCTAACAAAGGAGCTCTGAGAAGAAGGTGGCCTTTTGCTTTTTTGTTTTTCAACCTTACTTGCTTTTACATCTTGAGCAATGCAGAGACTGAAATGGCAAAGAGGAGGAGGAGAAAGAGATCACAGAAAAGTCAGGCTTCTCTGAATAATGATCCCACTTTTTCCACAGCCTCATTGCTGGGACTTGTAGACCAGGAAAGATTTCACCTGCATGATGGAAAATTCAAGGCTGAAAAATAAGTTCTGTTCCACTCCTGCACAGTAGGAGGCCCTGCTGGTGTATACTTCTTTCCTGGCAAAGAGAGGAAGTGACAGAAAAATGGCCTTTTAACTTTGTTATTGGCAGCTATGATGAGTTTTGGTTTGGTTTTCAAATGAGTGATTACCATCTCTCTAAGAAGGTCAGAAAGAAAGCTGCTTGAGGGCAGGGAAGAGACAGATCTGACATGCTGTCACTACCTCCCAAGGAGGCCCCAAAGGGTTTGGAAGTCCATCAAAGCAGGAATTCCCAAAGTACATGGTCAGGACATTTTTGAGGACAAAGTTTTATTTGGAGAATTGGATTATAAGATATCATTGACTGAAGAACAAGACTCAGGTTACCAGGAGCCTGTTACAGACAGGGTTATGTTAGTTTGGAATGTCTCGTCAATGGTTTCTCCCAATGTCCAAAAAAGCTAAATGTCTCAGATGTGTAATATACAATTCAGAAGTAGGCACCTGAGTTTGATGCATGTGCCTTACAGGGTTAGCCAGTTCACTTCTGCAACTCTACTACCACTTAGCACAGTGGTTTGCACGAAGAAAGGACTTAATAATATTTGTTGAATAAAAATTAAGTTCTGATGTCACAACTTCCTGATTTAGAGAGGGATCAGTCACCCTAAGGCCTTTGAATCTCTCCTTTCCTTTTTAGCTCTCATGTGTCCTACTAAAAATCTGATAATTCGCTATCCTTTTGTTGTTCAATACAGAATCTGGCAACCTTACCATTTTTGCAATTATAAAGAAAAACCTGATGTTCCAGAGCTATTTGAAACAGTTGTGAGGCCACAATGGTCTCTTCTGTGTGGCATACTATCAACTCTAGGGAAGGACCCTGTTGGCTGTACTTGCAGCAACTATTTGATAAACCAGTTACTGGAGACACTACAGCCAGATGCTCAAGGGAGAAACTCATCTGTGATGTGGTTTTGAGCACATTCTGGTTTTTCATGGCATTTCCTCTTGTAGATTCCAATAGCACCCTCTTTGTACTTTTCTTACATCACCGCATTTGGGAAGAACAAAGGGTTCAGAGCTGGAATTCCTGGATTCAAGTTGTGTTGTTGTTCCCTTACTGGTGAGTATCCTCATGAAAGTCATTTGCCTGTGTGAGCTTCAGGGCTCTCCTGATGTGATAGTAATCTTCTTATCTCACAGCATTTTTCTAAGACTCAAACAAGATAATTAATGAGGAAATATTTGTCCAAATCACAAAGCAGCTTGCAAATATTAGTTATGACAGCATTATCTCATTTTATACTCAATTGTATAAATTGAAAGCAGGGGCTTACAGATGACATTTTTTGTGTCACTCACAGCACTTAGCTGAGGGACTTACATAAAATAGTTGCTCATTGAGCTGATAGAGCTAACATATTAATAAGCCTTAAGCTGGGAACAATCTTCCTTTGCCAGTTCTGAGAAACTTGAGGCAACAAGGAAGGGTCCTTAGGAGACTGGAGAGATTGGGGACATGTGGGGAGGAAGGAGATAGTAGAAGGAGGTTAATGGTATCAAAGGTTTGATAAGAAGATTTCTGTCATTCCTTCCTAAAGCAACAAATAGGAAAAGAATGACTGGCAGGCTTAATGGAGGGTCTCATGACAATGGGAATGCCTTCTTTTATGGTGACCAAGTTTGTATCAAAACTGATCAGGAACACAAACAGTGGTTCAGAGACCCCAGGCTTAAAAGACAGCAGTGCCAAATAAGAATGACCTGAAGTTTTGAAAGAACCAAAGTGCTTGTTTTCTATGGAAGTTCGAAGGAGAATTATAGGTTCATTTGATAAGGGCAGATGCTTATATGTTGCACAGCTAGTGATCCTGGGGACAGTGGAATGAAAAATTACCTATTGGATACAGTATACACTGTTCAGGTGATGGGTACACTAAAAGCCAAGACTTCTCTACAATGTAATTAATCCATGTAACAAAAATAATTTTTACCCCTAAATCTATTAAAATAAATAATAAAAACAAAACCAAAACAAGATAGCAATAGACTTGAGAAAGCCTCATTTATGCAACTGAGCTCTGCCTACATTTTATGATCACGTATGCATTTGGAAGATCCGGTGATTTTAGAAAACTCTTGCAAGACCACATAGATATCTTTCTAGTTTTAATGAGGATCAATGTTATCTATTAAAGAGTTGATTGCATAAGTGTCCCTTCTATCTTGTAAGGCAACCCACAGATGGTTTAATCTTTGATGACAGTTTCACTCCCTAAAGCTGTGAACTGGGTGTTATGAGGCCTTGTTAAAGACTGGCTTGGCTAGGTCTTTGTGACCAGCCTTTTCCTGTCTCTTCTCAGTCTTGTTTCTGTATCTGCTGCATTACCCTTTGTGTTTGAGGTTGGCACTTCGGCCTGGGAGTTCTCTCATTGTGGGTTTGGGTGTGGCTACAAAGACAAAGATGAACATTACTCCTGGCTGCTTCCCAACTGCCTTTATTCTTCCAGTGGCAGCAGAATAATACCTGTGGGAAAGTCATTAAAGACTGAACAGGGCTGGGAGGGAGTAAGTCTGTTTCAATCCCTCCCTGCTCAAGCTTTCACTCCCGTTTGCACTGTACTCAATTTTCTCACAAGATAATCACAATTGTTGATTGGCCCCAAAGGCTCAACCTTCCCTTGATATTAGTTCATTCATGTTGTCATCCTTTGTTGCGTTATTCTGCTTTCTTTTGCATGTCTGTTTGAGCTACCACCTTCTCCCATCAACTATAAATCCACATCCACAGAGATCACCTTTGATTTCATTATTTTTATCATAATGATCATCTTGAGGGCAGGGAAGAAGGCTTATTCAAGTTTGCATCCATGGGACCTAGCAGTGGAGTTACTGCTTTGGTACTGAACATGGTTGTTGCTTAATAAAGATTTGGGGAATAGGAAATTGAATGACATCAGGCTTATATGTGTGCCAGGTAAATAAAAAAATAAGGGTAATTAAAGACCCAGATGGAAATTCAGAGTGGTCAATAAGTGCAGGCCTACTAAGGTGAGCTAAGACGAGTTTCGGCTTTGCTTTTGACCCTCTTATCTTTGATAAGACCCGTATTTCAACTGGTAGCAAATGCAGGCTTGGGATCTACAATTTCTTTTATGAAAGAAAGGGCCTGGGCAGCCAAAATCAGGTTTTAAATAGCTTATGTCTTGGGGAGATCAAAAAGGCTGTCTGAGAGTCAATGTGAAGTCTAGAAATTTGTTGGGTAATCTTTTCCATAGTTTCTTTCCTGGCTCAATAATTCCCTCTTCAGCTGTGTATTTCTCCCTAATAAGTCTGCCTTTACCCCTAATAAATCTGTTCATTATGTTGTGTATGCATAGTTCTTTTAATTTCTGACTGGCTCAATTACTCCTTAGAACATTGTATAATTTCTATTGTGAATTGTTATTGCTTTGAGAGGCAGACTGGAACTCATTTGTGTGCACACCCTCTCTAGGCTAGTGCCACCCTGACAATACACTACTAATTCATGACCTAAGATTTTTTTTTTCTCTTAATGAAGGTCATCATGCTGAGGTCAGCTTTACCCCTGTTCTTCTTACACAAGAACTTCAGGACCATACTAGAAACCGAGCAGGATAAAAGGAATCCTTCAAATCCTGACTCCTCTCTCTGTGTCCATAGCTGGTATTGGTGAGGTGAACCAAAAGGTCATGCTTTATAATGATGGCCAAAAATGGAGATTTTAAAAAGCAGTGTTGTCAGAAAATACTTTCTAAGGTTATTCTAAGCATAGTCTACTCAGTGCCAATTAATGCTGAAGAAATTATAGCTCATAAATGCCCACATTTTGATCAGCTTGAAATGTGATTTAGACCAATTCAATTTAACATGTACTAACTGAACAACTGTTATAATACCAGATAATTTATTGGCCATGTATGCAGAGCTGAATGACACAGGCTGTCTTCAAAGATCTCACCAGAAGCTTTGTCAGTAAGTATGAAGACTTCCACGTTTACCCCTTAACATGAGTTTGAAAGAATCTAGGTTTCAGACCAAAGGTGTAGCACAAGCATGATATTTCTCCATATTACTGATTATATATATATATATATATGTATATATATATGTATATTTTTCACTTTTGTATTCTGTTGGTGCCCATTAGTATCTGCTAAATTGTTTATTAGGCTTTGGTCAATCTCAACCTAATTATTGATTTTTCTAAAGGCTATTTCCCTTTGTAGAGGCAATAGAAATATGTAAATAGTTTTTAATTAGGTTTAGAGAAAAGAAGAATATGTGTAAGGTCTAATTATTACATTGTCAGATTCGGCAAGAATTTTTTTTTACATTTTTAACTGTTGACATGAAGGTTTGTCCTCTTTTTGCTACTATTGATAGTCTAAGTTTTCTTTTTTCTCAGGTTCAGCTCAACTCTCATTTGTTGCCTTCAGCCTTTCTTAACCAACCCAGACCCTTCCTCAACTCTTAAAACACAGATTTTTCTGACCATATTTTGACACTTAGCTTGTGTTTTTTTGTTCTCTCTCATCTCTGCTCTTTAATTAGTCCTATGAGAAACTCAGGATGGAGCCATACACATAGTGAGTATTTAATAAATAGCTCCTCTTTATTAATTGATTTTGCATTTTTCTACTTAAAAAATAGTTAACCATATTAATTAATGTCCAAGGCAAAACATGTGAGAGCTACTTGTGCTGGTCCCAGAAAAACAAAAAATTAAAGCAAACTCTTGAAATCTGAGAGCTTGAAATCTCATCTTGATAAGGGAAAGAACAGTTTTATGAGCTCAGTCTTCATGCAGAATTTTGGCTTACTCTTCATGGATTGGCACTGCACCACACCACGGAAAAGTCTGTTTATTTCTTAGAACCTTGGGCTGGGGGCACAACACCACTCTCCAATGCCTGCTTTTGTCATTTTTCATGTTGTGCAATTGAAGCTCTTCCAAATAGAATGTTATGTTCAAAAAAGTTAAAAACAAAATGACCATTGAAGAGACATTCTGCTTTGAGTGGGGAATATTTCTGTATTTCTTATTTGGTTTTAACATCCAGATTGGAAAATTGCTGGTTTATCAGTGCTTGCCTGTTCACTACACAGCATCTCATTGGAACAATTAAAATGGTACAGAAAAGTCAGAGTAGTGGAGCTGAAGCTAGTAGTTTCCTGAGAACCATTGAAAATATTTGGCAGTTTGTATCAAACAGGCCTAGGCCATATGCAGGCAAATAACCATGCATTAAATAAATTTCAAATCTCCATGTAATCTCTCTTGGACATCTTTTTTCTTTCATTTTCAAAGATACAGAGTGAGTGAGTCAGTGCCATTAAGCATAAATCATCTTAAGTTGCACAGGGATGAGATAATGTAGGTTAAGGTCCAGTACCCTGGAAAGATGGAGTCTAGTATAGCAACTTTCCCAACTTCTTCCATGTCTTCTAGCCCAGATAAGCTACTTTCTTCTGATTTTGATATGTGCTATAAGTT